>JAWPHD010006580.1:0-142669 GCA_037043455.1 Cyrtodaria siliqua
AACCTTTAAAGGGCCATAACTCTGCCAAAATTCATTCAACCAGAACACGGTCATGACAGGTGCAACTAAACTTGGTACTGATCATTCCCACCAAGATTCGTTGAAATCCGGCAAGGAGTTCAATCAAAAGAGACTAATTTGGTCAGATTTTCTAATAAAACCTTTAAAGGGCCAAAACTCTGCCAAAAATCATTAAACCGAAATATGGCGATGAGATGCACAACTAGGCTTGATACTGATCATCCTTGTCAAGTTTCGTTGAAATCCAGCAAGGGGTTCAGGAGAATTAGCCAGAAAAATGTTTGTGTATCAAAAACCTTTAAAGGGCCATAACTCTGCCAATAAATCTGGAAACCGGAACGCGATGATGATATGCACAACTAAGCTTGGTGCTGATCATCCTTGTAAAGTTTCGTTTAAATCCGGCCAGGGGTTCAGAAGAACTAGTCAGAACAAAGTTTGTGAATAAAAACCTTTAAAGGGACATAACTCTGCCAAAATCATTCAACCGGAACACGCTGACGATACAACTAGGCTAGGTACTGATCATCCCTATAAAGTTTTACTGAAATCCGTCCAAATGAAGGACCCTTTCGTCTTAATGAGGCCAAAATATAGCATATTTCAGACAATAAATCCTGTGTAAATGGTCCAATCTGGCTGTTTTTTATATTTGTCGGAGCTTTCATCGATATTAACAATCTGGTAGAGCTTGGTAAAGATCGGATGAAAAATGAATGCCCTATCATCTTAACAAGGCAAACTATAGCATTTTTAAATAAATCAAGGGCCATGACTCCGCTGTTACTGGTCTGGATAAAAAAAAAATAAAAAAATAAAAAATTAAAAAATTAAAAATAAAATAAAAATACACGAAATAATAATAATAATAAAAACAAAAGTCAGAAAATCTGGTTAATTTTGGTGAATTGAAGGCCCTATCGTATTAACGAGGCAAAATATAGCATTTTTAACGAAATAAAGGGCCATAACTCTGCTGTTACTGGTGCGATCTGGCTGGTTTTCGTACTTGTCTGAGCTTTCATAGCCATTAACAATCTGGTAAAGTTTGGTAAAGATTGGGGAACAAATGAAGGCTCTATCGTCTTAACGAGACAAAATATAGCATTTTTAATTAATCAAGGGCCATAACACCTGTGTAAATGGTCCAATCTGGTGGGTTTTTTTTAATTTGTCGGAGCTTTCATTGATATTAACAATCTGTTAAAATTTGGTAAAGATCGAATGAAAAATGAAAGCCCTATTGTCTTAACGAGGCAAAATATAGCATTTTAACGAAATCAAGGGCCATAACTCCACTGTTACTGGTTCGATCTTGCTGGTTTTTGTACCTGTCCGAGCTATCATTGACATTAACAGTCTGTTAAAGTTTGGTAAAGATCGGATGAAAAATGAAGGCCCTATTGTGTTAACGAAACAAAATATAACATTTTTAACTAAATCAAGGGCCGTTACTCCGCTGTTACTGGTTCTATCTGGCTGGTTTTCGAACTTGTTTGACCTTTCATTGATATTAACAATCGGTTAAAGTTTGGTAAAAACTGGATGAACAATGAAAGACCTATTTTCTTAACGAGGAAAAATATAGCATTTTTAACTAAATCAAGGGCCATAACTCTGCTGTTACTGGTCCGATCTAGCTGGTTTTCGAAACTGTCCGAGCTGTCATTGCTATTAACAATCTGGTAAAGTTTGGTAAAGATCGGATGAAAAAAGAAGGCCCTATCGTCTTAACAAGGCAAAATATAGCATTTTTAACTAAATCAAGGGTCATAACTCTGCTGTTACTGGTCCGATCTAGCTGGTTTTCGAACTTGTCCGAGCTTTCATTGATATTAACAATCATTATTAGTTTGGTAAAGATCGGATGAAAAATGAAGGCCCTATTGCCTTAACGAGACAATAGTTGACAGACGACGGGCGGATGACGGACAACAGCTCTGAAAATTGTTAACTTTCTGATGTCAACACTCTAGCACCTTTATTTTTCATCCGATCTTCACCAAACTTCACCAGATTGTAAATATCAATGACAGCTCAGAGTTCAATAATTTAGTTAAAAATGCTGTATTTTGCCTCGTTAAGATGATAGGGCTATTATTTGTCATCCGATCTTTACCAAACTTTACCAGGGTGTTAATATTAATGAAAGCCTGGATAGGTTCGAAAACCAACCAAATCAGATTAGTAATACCAGAGTTATGGCCCTTGATTGCTGTATTTTGCCTCAAGACGATAGGGCCTTTATTTGGCCGTATTTGAATGAAACTTTGCAGGGATGATCAGTATCGAGCCTAGTTGTGCATATAGTCACCGTGTTATGGTAGAATGATTTTAGCAGAGTTATGGCCCTTTAAAGTTTTAGTACACAAACTTGGTTGGACTAGTTCGCCTGAACCCCTGGCAGAATTTCAAAGAAACTTTGCGGGGATGATCAGTACCAATCCAAGTTGTGCATATCATCACCAAGTTCCGGCTGAAAGATTTTTGGTGGAGTTATTGCCCTTTATTGACTTTATTGCACAAACTTTGTCTAGTTCTCCTGAACACCTGGCCAGATTTCAGCGAAACTTGGCAATATTGATCAGTATCCAGCCTATTTGTGCATATCGTCGCCACGTTCCAATTGAACAAATTTTGGCGAGTTATGGCCCTTTAAAGGTTTTAATACACTAATTAATTTTGTCCAGATTAGTCTCTTCTGAATACCTGGCTGGATTTGAACGAAACGTTTTAGGGATGATCAGTACCAGGCCTAGTTGTGTATATCATCGCCGTGTTCTGGTTGCATGATTTTTGGCAGAGTTATGGCTCTTTAACAGTTTTAATACACCAACTTCGTTCAGGCTAGTTCTCCTGAACCCCTGGCCGGATTTCAACAAAACTTGGCAGGGATGATCAGTACCAAGCCTGGTTGCACATATCATCGTCGTGTTCATGTTGAATGATATTTGACAGTTGTGGCTCTTGAAAGGTTGTAATACACAAACGTTTTCCGGACTAGTTCTCCTCAGCCAGCTTGCATATATCATTAACATGTTCTAAGTTGAATGATTTTTGGCGAATGTATGGCCTTTTTGCCAGCGGAAAGACATATGTTTTTAATAAAAAGAACCTCTAGTTCTAATTATAGCTCTAGTTTTGCTATGGTTCTTCAAGGACTCGAAGCACAACATAATAATATAAAAACGAGTTTGGACCGCCTGCATAAAGAGGTCTCTTTACAGGGGTGCAACTTGCGAAACTTGCAGTAATTTATTATAACAGAGTTTCCGGGTTGTGATACTAACACCCTCCGTACACTTTGGATTCCATGTTCATGTGTATTGTATTTCTTAGTTAAGGATGTCTAGATGAAAATAAGTTTTCGTATTTTGGTTCCGTCTGTTGGTGCAAATGTGAATGCATTTATTAAAAGGAGTTTTGTTACTGTAGTGTAAAGGGGACACTCTACATGGGTAATTGGGGTACTTGCAGTAATTTCTGTTCGACTTCCATTTTGCTCAATACAAGGCAAAGGGTTTTGACTTATGTGCCACAACAACTAATATATTCCCCACCGCTACCCCCACCACATACTCCATAATTATAGAAAGTAGAACGATACAGGCCCTCTTGGGCCTCTTGTTTTGATAATACTTATCATGGATTTCATGGATTTACTGACCTTTTTGGTGACCATTTTTCAAAATTTGACGTGGGTCCATAGCCACAAGTGTTAAGTACAGTACTGTCTAACTATGTGTCAAGTTTGGTGCTTTTGTCAAATATTACCAATATATGTCAACAATCTGCCCTACTGAAAGTGTGACGGACCGACAGTGCATGACCTACACTTGGTATGCATGTTTAGAACTCCAGTTGTATCTGTGTATAAATGAATTTGAACATACCTTCATGACTGACATGTCATCGTTAAATATCGGAGGTTTAACAATGAAGTTCAGTCTCTCCAACAAGCCAATCAAATGATGACGATGGGCATAAAAGCTCTCTTTCTCTTCTTGTTCTTCTTTTTTCCAAACTGCATCTTTGGGTAAGACCAATATGTTTTAATAATTTGTTAATACTCTATGCCTCTAATGAACTAATGAAGGACAACAGAATAAAATAGAACCTTCTGTTTATTTTTCTAAAGAGATGTAACACAGAATTATTATTTTTTGCAACATGTTTTGACTCTACTTCAACTGAAAAGATTTCAAAAAATGCTAAATTAATCAATTGCCTTTACATTATAGAGATTACCATAATTACATATATCCGATTGTTTAGGTTCCTTTTCCAAGGCTGTATTGCTTACCTATGACTAAGTCTACAAAAAAGTAGATATAAAAGTGGAACACAGTCGATCAAAAATGCACATTAAAACAAACAATTACAAGGAAATGTTCACATACCAATAAGCTCCCATGTAAGAATGGCTCTCTTGTTGAATTTCTGCCATTTCTGGAAGACATCAGCTTTCTCACAGCAGAACATTTTGGCTGTAATGAGGCACTTAAAGGCATCCACCAACCACTGCGGATCGAGAAGTACATGGCCTCGTAGAGCTTCATCACTAAAATTAGAGAAGATCCACCAAAACAGATTTTATATTGACAGAAACTTGAATATAAAAGAACATGTTTCTAAGGGACATACACTTTGGATATGAGGTCACCCTTACAAATATTTATGTCTGCCCTTTTCCGACCCTTATTTTAAATTTTAGGTTGGTAGATAGGCAAAGTTTGTTTCCTTTATTTGTTTAAAAGCAAAACTTAATAAACAAAAAAACATTGATCTTTTAACTAATAAATTTGGCATGTATTTATATATGAAAATTGCTACGGGTAAAATTTAACAAGAAAGGAAGCAAAACCAGCAACAACTATTTTGAAAATATAATCAACACATTTATTGAAGTACTACAATGAAAAATATTCACTTACATAATACACATAAATTAGATTGTGTATTTATTTATAATCCGATATAAGAATAAAGTCCAAATACTATTGACAAGTGTCCATTTAATCTAAATTGGCAAGTGTTCCTTTAATTAAAATGGTCAAGTGCATCTTTAATCCAATTTTCGACTTTAAGTTTTTCCTGATTTATTTATGCACAATAGTCCAAATAATCCAACATCATTTTAGCATAGATGAACACAATAATTTTTATCCTCCCGTAATATATTTTTAATTCAAAGCATCCAATATTTTCACTTTATACTGAATTTGAAGTAAATTCTCCATCCAAATACAGTGAACAAGATAACAATCCCTAAAGGCTGTATTTATACTGTCATAGCACGTCATAAAACATCTAAAACACGTTTAAGATAAATAAGCTATTTTTAATAACCTTGCATGACAGTCATATGATTTTTCACATCATAAACATCATGTGATATTAAATATATAAAAATCAACATTCTATTTACTCATCCAGAAACTTCTATATGTTATTATTATAAATGAATGACCTTGGATGACGCAATAATGTGTATATCTTCCTTAACATTATTCAGAGGTAACAAAATCAAACAATATGCCCAAGAGGGCCTGTGGGCGTTCTATTGGCTAAAGAAAACGTTTATGTATAAGGGCCATAACTCTGTCAAAAATCATTCAACCGCAACATGGTGGTGACATGCGCAACAAGCCTTAGTACTGATCCTCCCTGCCATATTTCGTTGAAATCTGGCCAGAGGTTCAAGAGAACTAGTCTGTAGGAAGATAGTGTATTAAATCCTTTAAAGGGTCATAACTCTGCCAAAATTCATTCAACTAAAAAACGGCGATGATATGAGCAACTAGGCTTGGTACTCATCATCCCTGCCAGGTTTTGTTGAAATCCAGCCAGGGATTCAGAACAGACGAGTCTGGACAATGTTTGTGCATTAAAACATTTAAAGGGCCATAACTCCGCCAATAATCATTCGACCGGAAGACGGCAATGATACACACAACTAGGCTTCAACGATCTTTCGTGCCAAGTTTCAATGAAATCCGGCCAGGGGTTCAGGAGAACTAAACCGTTTGTATATTAACACCTTTAAAGGGCCATGATATGCACAACTAGGCTTAGTACCAATCATCCCTGAAAAGTTTCGTTGAAATCCGGCCAAGGGTTCAAGAGAACTAATTTAGACAAAAAGTGTGTATTTAAACCTTTAAAGGGCCATGACTACAGCATTCAACACGGCGATGATATGCACAACTGGACCTGGTGACTGATCATCCCAAAAAGGTTTCGCTGAAATCTGGCCAGGGGTCCAGGAGAACTAGTCCAGAAAATGTTTGTGTATTAAAACCTGGTACTGATCATCCCTGCAAAGTTTCACTGAAATCCGGCTAAATGAAGGTCATATCGTCTTCATGAGGCAAAATACAGTATCTTTGAAATAAATCAAGGGTTATAATTTCAGTGTTACTAATCCGATTTGGTTGGTTTTCAAACGTGTCCAAGCTTTCATTGATAGTAACAATCTGGTAAAGTTTGATAAATATCGGATGATAAATGAAGGCCCTATATTTGTATGAAGTTTCATGAAATTCCCCTCAGTACGTTCAAAGTTATGACTAAGACACAAATCTGACTCGTTTGACATTTGACCTCCAAGTGTAACCTTAACTTTAGATGCATGATACATGAACCATATTCTTGTGTGATACACACCTTCTCATTGTGATTAATATGTGTTTGAAGTCTTATGAAATGCCCTTCAGTACCTTCGAAGTTATGGCTAAGACATGACTGCTCCGAATGGACAAACAAAAGGACGGACGAATGGACGAACAGACAGTGCAATTTCTATAAGGAAGTGGGCATAACAAGAATAAACATAATGATTTAAATTTAATCTAACAATGTTTGCCAGAATCACGAATGTCATCTACAAGAAACAGATTAAAGAAGTCAAAGTGTGATGTCTTTAAATTAATACTAACCTATTCACAACGATGTTTAAACAAAAGGCCCAAGAGGACCTGTGGATGCTCTACTGGATAAAGCTTAAGTTTGCGTATAAGGGGCCATAACTCAGTCAAAAATCATTCAACCGGAATATGATGATGGCATGCGCAACAAGGCTTGGTACTGATCACCCCTTCCATGTTTCGCTGAAATCTGGCAAGAGTTTCAGGAGATGTAGTCTGTACAAAGTTAATGTATTAAAACTTTAAAGGGTCATAATGGAACACTCTATGTCACCAGGACATTAATAATTAACAAGTCCAGTCTTTTAAATACACGTTTTAATAATCTTTAAAACTACCCCATTTCTGATCGTATAGTGTTTATATTAATTCTTACAGATGTTACTCATCAAATCTCTACATTCTCAGACAATATCTAACAAACCTCCGACTCTCTCTACTTCTAAACACACCAGTATATACCTGCACGCACGTGCAACTATATCATTGGATTTCGACACATTTATTCAATTGGTCTAACACTATACCCCGCATACCACCATATACCTGAGTAAGCTAATATAATATCTGCTATTTGAGAGGCAAATCCCAAATTGTAGAATAATGGTCATTTACTATTAACTGTGATATACCTCTACTACTTGTTATTAAAATATTATTATTACTTATTAAAGGGCATGGTAGTCTTACAATTTCCTTCCATATTTAATTTGAAATGTTATAATAAAATGTTAACAGTTCTAATCAAGTTCTTAGACTAAAATGTAAGATTCAATGTTTGTGCCATTAGTCACTGTATAACACATAAATAAATCCAGTTACACATAGAAGGTAAGACAGCTATTAATCCACGGTAAATGTAAATGCTACGGCACAAAAGTTAGTCACAATAATCACTGCAAAGCGTCTATGTATATGACCACGTCCATTGCCATCGTTGTCCCGGTATCGTCATGGATCGTCCAGTTGGGCTCCACCAAACGTTACACCATCGGCCCTCAGAAGAACGTGTTCCATGGCATCGTCCCATAATGGTTGTCTTACCATTTTAGATAACCGCAAGTCCCTTTAAAGTTGTATGCAGAGAGTTTATTAATCTGTCCAGGTTAATCTACTCCGTAGGATATCAGCATTAAATTCCTATAGGTAATTCCGAACACCTGCTGCTGATAACGACTGGTACCGTAATTCCAATTATCTATAGGTTAACGATTAGCATCTATTAGCGTCTAGCTGTTCCTCTCCTGTAACTCAACTAATTGACTGCAGCAAAGATATAGGTGTACTGTTTTCTAAAAACAATTCCTATTAATTTCCGACAGGGTCATATTTACACACATTGGTGCAAATACTTGAATATTGTAAAAGTTATGTATGGGGTAGCATTCGGGCTAAACCACTGTTAGTCCATCTAAATTACACATGTTCTATTTACAACATTTTTGACTGACGTCACCAGTTTATATAACACCAGTGTATATAAGTATATATATTAGTATACACTGTTCACAATTACATAATGTATTACACGTGTGTCTACACTTCTACATATATCTATATATCCGGATATTTACACAGATACCGTGTCGTGAAGATCAGTCGGTATGTTATGTCCATTGGCTTATCACGTGATGAAAGGGTTGCTGACCCCTTTTCAGCAAAACATGCTTCCCGGAAATCTGAGCCGGCATCAAAGCCCCTCGGTCTTCTCTGAGAGTTCACCGTATACTCACACAAAACTATTGGCAGAACAGAATTTTTTTTAATTTTTTTTTATCCCCAGTGACCAGAGCTATTAAAGTAGTTGTCCAAAATGAAAATCCCCAATTTTGAAAGGTTGAGTTTTCAATTCCCCAATATGGTGTTGCATTGGAATGACTGTATTATTATTTGGAAGTTCAAGAGGAAAGGGTTCACTGTTCAATCTGCTTTATGTTTGCATGACGTATTAGTTCTTAATACTCAAATAATATTACTCTCAGCTTTTTTTCTGAACCATATAGAAATATGATTTTTAACTTTAAATTAAAATTTGAAGCCTAAAGCAACCCACTAATTACTTTGATGATTTACACTTAAAATCAACACATGTTTGAAGCCTAAAGTAACCCGCTAATTACTTTGATGGCTGTTACCATTTCTCTCATTTTCTCACTTTGTGTCTGTTTCGAGGATTTTTTCGTGAAAAACGCTTCTTGCGTGAGATAACAGAAATCTCTTTTCCCTTTTTATCTGGCTCATCTGAACTAATTGACATGTTATCCGAATCTGATTCCCTCATTTTGGTGGCACCTGATGAAAATGAAATGGGTGTTGTTTCCATTTTAACAATCTCCTTATCATCTGACGAAAAAGAAGGAGGTGTCAAATTAGGAAAATTGCTGTCAGAGTTAGAGTAGTCGTGATCTGAGTTATGTTGTGCACGAATGCGTTTACGTAATTCCATCAAAGGGATGTCAGATTCATCGTCAGAATTATAACGTTCTTGGCGGTAACGTTTGACTAATTGAGCTAATGGCAGTTCATCGTCATCATTACTGTCAGATATATCTGAGGTGGGGTTTGAATTATGATCGCTTATCGGTGGAACCACATAATTAGCTTTCCTAATTGGACGACTTAACTTATCTGTTGGTATCTGCCATTCATCCACATTAGCTAAGCGTAGGTGGTGTACGTGTACCTTAGTGACAGACCCATCGAGTTGGCTTTTGATAATGTATGTGACAGGTGTGGTTTGTTTGATAATGCGATAATAAGGACGCCATTTTGATTCTAATTTGCTCTTTCGAGTGTGTTTTTTATAATAGACGGGATCCCCAACTTCAAAAGTGACTAGCTTAGTATTTTTGTTTGCATATTTGGCTTGTCGGCGTTTTGCATCTTTAAGATTTTGGTGAACTAAGAGAAATGATTTATGTTGTTGTTCCAACGCGATTTTATGCATATCCTCACCCGCATATTTTCTGCGTGGTTTGAGAATTGTGTCTATCGGCAACACGACATCCCTATTGTATAATAGAAAGAATGGTGAACATTTCAACGACTCACTGACATTAAAGCGAATTGCAGCCAAAGCTGGATTCAAATACACATCCCATGTATTCAAATTATCCTTCAATTTCTTTGCTAAAATATCACCTAACACGCGGTGGTACCTATCTATTTTATTACTCTGAGGATGGTAATAGGACGTAGTAATATGATGAATGTTCAAAGTAGCCAGGGTCTCTTTAACAGTTCTATTTATAAACTCGCCACCATTGTCTGACACCAGAGCCATCGAAGCCCCGTATCTTGGAAATATTTCATCAATTATCAAATGTGCGATTGTCGCGGCGGTCTTATCTGGTACGGGAAATGCTTCGGGGAAGCTCGAAAATAGGTAGATAAAACTTACGATGTACTTGTTACCAGACAGTGATGTTGGATATGGGCCAGAAACGTCTACAGCTACCTTTGCAAATGCTTACGGAGGAATATCGGTTTCTTGTAATGGAGGTTTGATCTTTTGCAAGTTTCTGGTTTGACAAGTAACACAACTAGAGACATAATTTAGCAGTTCTTTAAACATGTTTGGCCAATAATACTTCTGTTTAATTGTGTCATATGTCTTGTCAACACCCATATGACCGTTAGAGTCATGATATTGCTGAATAACCTCTGGTCTTAAATGACTTGGGAGATAGAGACGTAAGATAGAATCTGAATCGGCGTTTGAGATATAGTACAATATATCATCGTGAATAACATGCCTATTTGCTAAGGTAGGTGTTAATTTGTCATTTCGAAGTCCAGCCTTGATTTCGACTAAAATTTCATCTTTTTCCTGTTCAGATACCATGTCTATGCCAGGTTCGATCTTAGGTTTCTGCAAATGATCTTCAAGATTAACATTGAACTTAACATACCTTCTTGGCTCAAACCTATTCGAATTCAGTGCATTAATATGATAGGTATTATCATTGATGTCAGGGTCATAACCCTCGACATCCTCGGTACAGCATCTAAGGGCAAACGAGATAACATATCTGCGACACTGTTGTTCACCCCTGGGATGAACTCTAATTTGCAGTCATAGCCGGCAATACCGAGAGCCCACATTTGAATTTTCTTATTTTGCATAGGGGAATCTAACAGATATTTCAATGGAAGGTGATCTGACATAATTATGAAGGTCGCCCCATGTAACAAGTGATCTAACTTCTGCAAAGCGTAATGGATCGCTAAAGCTTCTTTCTTTATAGTAGACCAACGACATTGGGTATCACTCAACTTGTGAGACAAAAAGTGAATGGGTTTTTCATTTTTTATACCAGGAACAGCCTCAGTTGGTTCATCAACTGGCTGTGTCAGGCAAGCTCCTATGCAATTGTTACTTGCATCCGTATAAAGGATATCTGGTTTTCCTGGGTCAGGGTAACCTAACATTGGTAATATCGCTGAACTGTTCTTCAAACTTTCAAAAGCCTCTTGACAGTTAGCGTCCCACTTAAATTTAGCATATTTTCTTGTGAGAATTTTGATTGGTTGTGCTATTTCCGAAAAAATACCACATACCAATAAAGCTGCGTACCTCTTTTACACAGGAAGGCGCAGGTAACGATTTTATGACTTCCACTTTCTTTGGATTAGGTTTAATTCCGTCTTTATTGATAACAAAGCCTAAATACTCAGTCTCAGCTTTTAGAAAATTACATTTCTTTAACTTCAATTTTAAACGATGTTGCCTTAACCGTTGAAATACTTTTTCAATGTGAGCCAAATGTTCTTCAATGTAGAACTGAATATCAAGATGTCATCAAGATAAGCAGTTGTGTAACTGTCTAACCCAGCAAGAACATGTGACATAAGTTCTTGAAATACAGCTGGTGCATTGGTTAACCCAAAAGGCATGACATTGAACTGAAATAGCCCTCTATGACAAGCAAAAGCTGTCTTTTCAATATCATCTTCGTTCATGGCTACTTGCCAATAACCTGATTTGAGGTCTAGTAATGAGAAGTATTTAGCTTTCCCTAAAAGGGCCAATAGGTCGTCTACTAATGGCAAAGGGTAGGCGTTTGATTTTGTAATTTTATTTAAGGCCCTTAAATCTATACAAAATCGTTTAGACCCATCCTTTTTATCTACAATGACCACAGGGTAACTCCAAGGAGATTTTGATCTGGAAATAATATTTGCATCTAACATTTCTTCTATTGCCTGATCAACTATTTTTCGGTTGTTTAGTGGTGTTCTGTAGGGTCTTAATTTAACTGGTTTATGGTCGCCTGTGTCAATTTTCATTTTGACTGTTTCAGTGTGACTTAAAAGAGTATCTTTCTGTGCAAACAGATCAGCATTTTTTTTAAGTATTTTAATTAATTTTGCCTTAAATTCGGGGGGAGCATCAACGCTATCAAATTCACTTTGATCCTTAAGATCACCATTTTGATCCTTAGTTAAACTAGAAATTTGTTGATTTTGAATTAATTCTATTTTAGCTATCGCGCAACCTTTCCTTAAGGTAAATATTTTGTTTGTGGTGTTTGTTATCACAATAGGAACAATTTTATCTCATTTTACTTTCGAAACTGAATTTGCAACTAATAACCCGGGCTCATCGCTAAGAAAACCACGTTCAACTGCTTAAACTTGGTAAGTTTGACCATTTGTTTGAAAATTAGGACTTTTCCTAACTCGACAATTACAAACTACGCTCGTTTGAGGTGGAAGTTTAGTTTTAGATTTCAATCGAATTATCGATGAAATGTGAATATCTTCCTTAAGTTGTACATATTTACCAGCGACCCTAATACACCCAAGGTCATAATAAATACGAACACCATTATTAAGTAACCATTCTTTTCCTATTATTATTCTCCTATTCATTCCCCTGACAACGTAAAAGTTCATTTTGATACCACCTATCTCGAAAATGATTTCTGTGCTCCCATCGCAAGTAAGCGGACCTCCGGTAATAGACTGTAAGTAAGCTTTGCGAGTTGTATCTAATTTTGGTTTTAGTTTAAATTTGTCATAAACGTCTCTATTTATTAGTGACACGTCACTTCCGGTGTCAATTAACGCCCTAAGTTTTTGTTTCTGGATCCTTAACAAACAAGAATTTGGGTTTGATGTTAATGCAATATTAAATGTGGGTTTGCTTTTATTTCTCCTCCCACCGGCTTCTACATGAGAGGAGCGGAATCTTTTAACTGACCCCTAGCCAGTCTACCTTGCTGTCCGTTCGACCAATTTGTCTCATTTCGACATTCACTGGCAAAGTGACCTATTTCTTGGCATTGCCAGCACACTAACCGTGTACGGTCGATCGGCCTACGACGGTGTTTATTTTCAGTAATAGCATTTACTTCCCGTTTTTTCTTTCGACACTCGTCCACTACATGACCGCCAAGAATATTTCAACCGCAACACGGTGATGATATGCACAACTAAGCTTGGTACCAATCATCCGTGAAAAATCCGACCAGGGGTTCAGGAGTACTAGTCCGGACAAAATATGCGTATTTAAACATTTAAAGGGCCATAACGACACCAAAAATCATTCAAAACAGTATATTAAATCATTTTAGAATTATTTTATTTTTAGAATTTTGTGATTCCTGGTTTCAAGAAACTCATTACTGAATAAGTGATACAAACAGTCTTGATCTGTTTCTCACAGCAATTAACTGAATGTTGTTTAACGGCTCATCAACACAGTATAGGTTATTTAGAGCAGCCCCAGAGAGAGGGGAAGGATACATATCCGGGAACCGTGCCCTACTCTTATTATCGAATAGATTCCTATGGTTCTTTAACGTGCTCGGAGGATAGACCGATACACTGGACAGCCCGGTTTACGTCGCCATCCGACGGACAAGTTTTTTTTTTTCAAACTCACTAATGTATTACTACAGGCTTATCTGGGTCTATGCTAATATTGTCATGTATACATTTCACTGAATAAAAATCAGACAGTTATTTGGCTATGCTTAATATTTGCTTACTTACAGACAGTGTCCCTTTAAACGTTAACATAGCAGACACTATATTACATAATAGTAAACATTAGCTGGACGACACAGCAATTAAAAAGCTCATTCAGTGCAGAGAATACACTGAGTGCCATCATAATAGCATAACATGAGGTCATAATACCAGGGTGTGATAATTGTCATAATACCAGAAAGTGATGTCATGATAGAAACAACCAAATGAAAATATGAATGAAGCATTCTGATTGGTTCAGCGATAAAATAAAACCAGTTAATTTAAAGCTCATTACATTCTCAGAACACACTGAGGTTCTACTGTTCATTGAGTAATAAGGTTCTTGAAACCCAGAAACACAAAATTCTAATAATAAAATAATTCTAAAATGATTTGATACTGTTTCAACCGGAATACGGCGACGATATGCACAACTAGATCTGGTACTGATCATCCCTTAAATGTTTCGTTGAAATTTGGCCAGGGGTTCAGGAGAACTAGTCCAGACAAAGTTTGTGTATTAAAACCTTTAAAGGGCTGTAGCTCTGCCAAATAATTCAACCGGAACACGTAACGATATGTACAACTAGGCTTGGCACAGATAATACCTGCAAAATTTCGCTGAAATCCGGCCAAATGAAGGTCCTATCGTCTTCACGAGGCAAAATACAGCATCTTTGAACTAATCCAAGGGCCATAAGTTTTGTTTGCTTAATTAAGGTACAATATGACCATAAATAAGTCATATTGTGCGCAAAAACTGATGAAAGATGAAGAAATGAAGAAGTAATTAAAAAAATAATGTAAATATATAAAGACAAAACTATTTACAAATAAGGGATGATATGTTAGTAATATAAACTATGTATATATGTAAATCAACAAATGCCCGTCAACGGGTGTATAAACAAGTAAATATATATAAGAACATATTATAATGATTTATAAAGTCTGATTTCTTTCAAGAAATCTAAAACAAGACTAAAATCTATAGTATCAAATAACTCTTTCATAGTATTAACATTGTAGTATCTTTGCCGCATAGGATCAAAGTCTACTCATTCCAGCAAGATATGTTTGACCGTTAACGGTGCAAAGCAGGGTATACATTCCGGTAATTGCTCACCTTGTAATAAGTATGAATGAGTATAAAGTGTATGCGCTATCCTGCACCGGGCTAGAACAACTTCTTCTCGATGAATGGGTCTACTAGAAGAACACCATTCCCCGAGTAATGGTTTAATTGAATGGAGTTTATTTTAATTACTTAAAGTTGTTGCAAACATTTATTGGGGAGCAGACCGAAAAGTACTTTTACAATTTTAAAAATCACTTATCAGATCCAAGCTGGACTACGGCTCATAGTTTAATTTCATTCACTGACAAATCCCAAGCGGATTGCAAAGAGTTACGAATATATGTGTTAATACAACTTTTAAAATAAGTATAAGGTAATTTGGTATTAGATATATATGTAAATATAAGGCTGCCTTAGCAGCACTATCAGCTCTATCATTACCACGTATTCCTACATGGCTTGGAAGCCAGCGGAAAATAATAACTATAAGAGAATTGTACTATCCTAAATGTTAAAGCACAACTGGGTTATCATGTTTCATATTACCAAGAGCTTGAAGAGATGAAAGGGAATCAGAAAAGATTACGAAATGGTCATCATCAGATTCCTGAATATAATTTAAGGCAAGTTCAATTGCCTTAAGTTCAGCTGAAAAGATAGAGGCCTTGCCAGGCAGGCGGCTCTTTATGTTGTGTTTGCGAACAACAGCTGCTGCAGCTACCTTATCTCCATCTTTAGAACCATTTTTGTATATTTGTTGAAAGTTACTGTATTTCGATTTAATTTCAATAAATTTGCTTTGAAAGATAGTAGTATCTGTACTGGATTCGCTACTATTACAAAGATCAAAAATAATTGTCGGTGTTTCCAAAGTCCACGGTGGAATTTGTGGTACTTTGTACATGGCGATCAAATTTAGGTCGATTTCAATGTCTCTTAATTTGGGTTTAATATGAAGACCAAACGGTTGAATGGCCTTCGGTTTTCGATCAAAAAGAGGTTCATAATTAGGGTTAAAAACGGTATCGAAAATTGGGTTTGAAGGGTTAGATTGTAATTTAATGACTTATTTGTCCCGTCTATGAGACAGTGATGGTTCATAAGCTTCAACATATAGACTTTTGGCTGGTGATGTACGAAAGGCACCTAAGGTGAGTCGTAATCCTTGATTATGTATAGGATCGAGCATCTGCAAGTATGATTTGCGAGTCGATCCATATACTATTGAGCCGTAGTCCAGCTTGGATCTGATAAGAGATCTATAAAGTTGTTTAAGTACTTTTTAGTCTGCTCTCCAATTAGTGCTGGCAACAACTTTAAGTAAATTCAGAGCTTTAAGGCATTTGACCTTTAAGTATTTAAGGTGTGGTATAAACGTTAATTTACAGTCAAAAACAAGACCAAGGAATTTAGTCTCATCCAGTACTGGTATTGGTGACCCATACAGTGTTAGATGAGGGTCTTCATGGTGTTTACGTAGTTGAAAGTAGTGCATACAATTAGTTTTAGATTTAGAAAATTAAACCATTTTCATCAGACCAGGTCTGAAGTTTATTTAGACATTGTTGTAATTGTCTCTCAAAAGTGTTCATGTTTTTTGAACGATGACATATAACAAAGACGTCAACATATAGAGAACAATCCACACCAGGATTGATGCTTTCAACTATTCTGTTAATTTTTATATTAAGAAAAGGGTGAAAGAGAGTTATCTGCCCTGTGGCACACCCATCTCCTGTTCATGAATGTCAGAGATGGTTGAACAGATTCGGACACAAAACTGTCTATCATCTAAGAAATTCTCTATAATTGGTAATCGGCCTCTAAGACCAAGGTCATCAATATCATTTATAAAACCGTACTTCCATGCAGTATCATAAGCTTTCTCCAAGTCAAAAAATACAGCGACGAGATGTTCTTTCTTTATGAAAGCTGCCCTAATACATGATTCAAATCGAATGAGATTGTCTGCCGTGCTTCGTTGGCGCCGGAATCCACTTTGATACTTTGTTATCAGTTTGTCGGTTTCCAGGTACCAAACAAGTCATTAATCACTTCATATACATCATGTGATATTAAATATAAAAATCAACATTCTATTTACTCATCGATAAACTTCTATATATTACTAATTATAAATGAATGACCTTGGTTGACACAATAACATGTGTATACCTTCCTTAACATTATTCAGATGAACAAAATCAAACAATATGCCCAAGAGGGCCTTTGGGCGTTCTATTGGCTAAAGAAAAAAGAAAAAGTTTATGTATAAGGGGCCATAACTCTGTCAAAAATCAATCATTTGTTCCATGGTTTTTCATATGCAACTCGTTAAAGCAATAGGGAGATAATGTTTTGGGTCCGTATGATCCTTTCCAGGTTTGGGGACTGGAATAACGATTGCTTCCCGCCAAGAATCGGGGAAGTCTCCTGTCACCCAAACCTTATTAAATATATCAAGAAGTGTAGAGAGACAGGTTTCAGGTAAATGTTTTAATAATTGATAATGGATATCATCAGGACAAGCTGATGTATCATGAGCCTTTTTAAGGGATTCTCGAAGTTCTTTGAAAGTGAACAGTTTATTGTATTTCTCCAAATTTTTCGACTTGAAATTCAGCTTCTTCAGTTCCTTTAGTTTCTTATTTTTTTGAAAACTTGGCATACAATTTTCAGAAGAAAAGTTTTTAGATAAAGTTTCTGCCAAAGTGTTTGAAATATCTTTGACAGATGTTATATCTTCATTATCAGTTTTAAGATGATTTACACAACTATAATTACCTTTACCGTTTATTTTCTGGACCATGTCCCACATCTTCTTAAGAGATGAGCGAGAGTTCAGCCTAGAGACATAAGTTCTCCAGGATTTCCTCTTGCTATCCTTAATAGTATGACAGGCTTTCGCACGAAAAACTCTAAAAGTATCAAAATTATTTTGAGTTGGCTGCATCAATACAGCTTTACGATCGTTGACTGCCTTTTTTTGCAGTCATCATCGTACCATGGTTTATGTGGGCGTTTTGGATTTGCCGAGGTTTTTGGAATACTTTGATCAGCTATATCATAAATGGTTTGGTAAAAAGAGTAGTTACGTCTTCGACATCCTTGAAAAATGGAAGGCTTTAATTGTTCCTCACAAAGAGATTGAAACGTATCCCAATCAGCTTTGCGAAGTTTCCATCGTTGCGTTTTTTTCGAGAAGTGGAGGGTCGATATTTTCAAGAAATAAGGGGAAGTGGTCATTTCCACATAGGTCGTCACGAAGACTCCACAAAAAATCCATCAAGAGCGTTGGATCGCATATTGTTAAATCAATTGAAGAATGAGAGTAGCTGGATGTAAATAAGTATGTGATTTGTTATCATTAACAAGAGCTGTCGGAGAACAGCGCAGCTCGAAAATTCGATTTTTCAGAGAATAATAAATTATATAGCCAGCGTATACCATCCGAAAACAAGGCTCAAACAATGTAGGGGTGGGGTTGTGGGGCGGGGCAGGTATAGAAACTCGGGCCGATATAAAATTATTGTTATTATCGCATACAAATTATAGTAAAATTTGGGGCAGAGTGTGATTTTTTTTTTTTTTTTTTATCAGTTTTAACTCAAAATTGCTGTCATTTTAAAGACATTTTGTGGTCAAAAGGCAGCTCGGGGAGGGAGTGGAAATCTGGGGAATTTTTATTGTGGCCAAAACAACATAAATATTTTTAAAAAAAAAGAGTTTCAAGTGTGGGTGGCGGAAGGCGGGCGGCGGGAGATGGGCAACATAGCTATATGTCTAAAAATTAAATAAAACAACACAGAAATATGTAAAAAAAAAAAAAAAAAAAAAAAAAACGAGTTTTGAGTGTGTGTGTGTGTGTGTGGGGGGGGGGGGGGAGGGGGGGGGGGAACATAGAACATAGTTATATGATATGTGTAAGAATTGACCAAAATAACACATAAATAAGTTTTAAAATAAAAAGACTTTCGAGAGGGGGAGGCGGGGAGGGGGCGTGGAGTGGTTATGGTGGAGCAAGGAGGAGAGGAGGGGCAGGGAGGGGGGCGGGGTGTCAACATAGATATATGTGTAAGAATTGACCAAAAACAAGTAATATGTAACAAGAGGTTAATGACCTTGAAGCTCTACTGATTGATTTTGATTTCAGGAAGTAGTCGCTACAGACTTGTTTTTTGAAAAATTATTTTTAGCCGTGGCGGCCATTTTGAATTTCCGCCCGACCTGAAATTTTGCTAGGATCAATTAGACATCAAGAGCAACATTCCTGTGAGGTTTCATGAAAATCCGTCGAGTAGTTTCACAGGAATAGTCGCTACAAGTTTTCATTATATAACTCTATGTAAAAAAAAGATGGCCGCTGACAGCCATGTTCAACGTCGAATCAAAATAATGTTTGACTCTGATAACCATCATGTCATGCTGATCATTTTACAAAAAGTCCCATATCAATATCACTTATAGTTTTCAAGACGTAGTCGCTACAAACTTCTTTTTTAAAAAATCTAATTTTAGCTGTGGCGGCCATCTTGAATTTCTGGCTGATCTGAAATTTTGCTAGGATCAATTAAACATTTAGAGCAACATTCCTGTAAAGTTTCATGAAAATCTGCCAAGTAGTTTCAAAGGATTAGTCGCTACAAGTTTTTACTATATAACTCTATGTAAACAAAGATGGCTGCTGGCAGCCATGTTTAACGTTGAATCAAAACAATCTTTAACAAGGACCAACATCATGTCATGCTGATCATTTTACATAAAGTCCAATATCAATATCACTTATATTTTTCAAGTAGTAGTCGCTACAAACTTGTATTTTGAAAATCTATTTTTAACCATGGCAGCCATCTTGAATTTCCGGGCGACCTGAAATTTTGCTAGGATCAATAAGACATCAAGAGCAACATTCCTGTGAAGTTTCATGAAAATCCGTCAAGTAGTTTCAGAGAAGTAGTCGCTACAAGTTTTCATCATATAACTCTATGTAAACAAAGATGGCCACTGGCAGCCATGTTTAACGTCGAATCAAAATTATGTTTGACTCTTATAACCATCATGTCATGCTGATCATTTTAGAAAAAGTCCCATATCAATATCACTTATAGTTTTCAAGAAGTAGTCGCTACAAACTTGTATTTTGAAAAATTATTTTTAGCCGTGGCGGCCATCTTGAATTTCCGGCCGACCTGAAACTTTGCTAGGATCAATTGACATCAAGAGCAACATTCCTGTGAAGTTTCATGAAAATCCGTCAAGTAGTTTCAGAGGAGTAGTTGCCACAAGTTTTCATTATATAACACTATGTAAACAAAGATGGTCGCTGGCAGCTATGTTTAACGTCGAATCAAAACGATTTTCGACAAGGACCAACATCATGTCATGCTGATCATTTTAGAAAAAGTCCCATATCAATATCACTTATAGTTTTCATGAAGAAGTCGCTACAAACTTGTTTTTTAAAAACCTATTTTTAGATCTGGCGGCCATCTTGGATTTCACATCAACATGAATTTTTGCTAGGATCAACTAGACTTCATGGGCAACATTTCTGTAAAGTTTCATGAAAATCCATTCAGTAGTTTCAGAGGAGAAGTCGCTACAAAAAAAGTTTACAGACAGACGGACAGACAGACGGACAGACGGACGACGGACGCCGCACCACGGCATAAGCTCTGCTGATCTCTGATCAGTAGAGCTAAAAATGTAAAATAAAAATAATAAAAATAACAAAAATGGGCGTGGTGGGGGGCTGGTAGGGGGGGGGGGGGGGTGGCGGGGAGGAGGGAGCCTATGCCCCAATATGGGTGAAGTATGAATAAAATGCATTATGCTATAAGCAATCCCAAACAAAAATTATAGATATATACAACAGGTTACATGCAAACCTAGATCTGCCTTTATTGCACATTTTATGGGTTCCATGGGAGCCCAGAATTTGCAAAAGAAAACAATACTTACACAACGCTTTACAACATACTATAACGAAACCATTTCCCAAATTTAGTTGAACTAGGACAATAAATGTAAAAGATATAGACCTGTAAACACAGCTTACACGCAAAATTTGATGTGAAATAGACACATTTTAAGGGCTATTGAGTTTGGGTTCCATGGGAGCCCATGGGTTACAGGAACCAAAATTGCTTATGCAGTCCTTAAGATAATGTTATAAGAAATCCCATGACCAAATTTGGTTGTGCTAAGATAAGAAATGCAAGAGAAATAGACTGGTAAACACAGCTTACACGCAGACCTTGATGTGGGACGCCAACGCCGGGGTGATTACATAAGCTCTCTTATTCTTCGAATAGTCTAGCTAAAAAGACATACATTGTTTTTGGCTAAGAAATCCTCACATTTCTTGCCTTTATCGTTTATATCTTTACAACCCCAAATGTAGTTGTGTGCATTAAAATCACCCAATAGTATAAAAGGTGATGGCAACTGTGGAACTAGGTGATTTAGATCTTTAAGGTCTAGTGAAGAACTGGGTGGTAAATATAAGGAGCATATTGTTATAACTCTGTGCATCGTAACACTGACAGCAACAGCTTGCAAATCAGTTTTCAACGCAACAGTTCTGTGAGGAATGTTTCGATTTACAAGAATCAAAACTCCTCCAGCAGCTTTATCATTTGTATCTCAAATATAGTTATACAATGAATAGTTTTTAAAAGATATCTTATCACTAGTTTCTTGAAGACAAAATGCAACAGGGTTGTGTTTATTTAAAAGTATGATGATTTCATCATAATTAACCTTTAAACCTCGGCAGTTCCATTGAATGACCTTATTTGATGTTGATGTTATTACGGTGGAAGTTCGGGTTTACGGCTTTTGGAGTTGGCAGACTTTGGAAGATCCAGATTTGCTGTATCATCAACCTCCATTTCCAAGTCTCCAAATCTATTGTGCAGTCTAATCGGATCATCAGATCCTTTCGACTGCTTCCCTAACCCGGGAAAATTCTGTTTCCTTACTGTTACTAAAAAAGGGTGGCCATTCACCTTGAAGTGTGGCCTAACGGCAGGACTATTTTTTAGATTTAAGTTAAAGCAAACATATTTAATTGGATGATATTTGAGTGAAGGACAATTAGAGACTTGGAAAACAAAAGTAAAGAACAACTTTAATCAATGTCAGTCACAGAGACCTTCATTTGCTTCGAACATATTTTAGAACTTATAAGTCTGAAGAGTGTAAGGTTATCAATAAATTCAAAAATACATAATGTAGGTTACAGTAGGTCATCAGTGTGACCTATTTTAGTCTGAATGTGCATTACTGATCAAGATGTATCCGTTTGGGAAGTTTGAAGACTGCAGGACTAACGACGACCTACGCATGGATTTTATGATAAACCTCATTTTATCAAACAAGGGGATAACTTGAGTTTCAATGAGAGAACAAAGTGTGAAGGTCAAGGTCATTATGAAAAAGGGCTTGGAAAAGGTCTCTTCTACAGAGCAATAATTGTTAAAATAAAGGAAGAAATTGTTTAGTTATAAAAAGTAAAATATCGGAAATATTTACAGATTCAGTTAAACGAATTTTGAATAATTGATAAACGTAATTGTATGGATGATGTCGGTATATTTGGGATCGATTCTGGATTGTTTTGGAAATTTTCAGGTCTCACTACACAGTTAGCTCCCTTGAAAGCCACGGTAGGATAAAACTTGCGCCATAAAAAGTAGTAGTGTGTTGTTCGGTTTTAAATATTTTTAATAATTGCTGACAGATATATGTATTGTTGTTGCAGGTGAGATGAACACAGTCTGAAATTTGATGTGCAGCTATTAGATGACACTGACACCCGAATATGACAGTTTTATGGGGGTTGAAGCAGTGTAGGAATTCTGGTACGAACTCTGGAGTAAAAGCCCAAAATAGTGCAAAGGATGCCACCACTCCAATTAAAAAAAACAACATGGTCAACGTACCATATTTTGTACATTTTTAGCTTGGAAAATTTAGGTTCGAAATGGCCCAGTAAACTTTATTCATATAGGCCAACATAGTAAAAGTGTACTGTGTTGTGAGACCTTCAGCACTTCGGAAGGATTCCAAAATGGCCTGAACTTAGGCGATGTGACAACACTGTTAGTATTACATTAAGTTGAAATGCTGAAGAAAACAACAAGCGAGAGCAATCTTTTAATTGAGATTGAGAGAAAATTACAAAACACGGTGAAATTCGGGAATAAATTGATTCAGACCGACACTCAATTCCTCGATGTTTTATAGAGGGAAAATCCTCCAGCATCCGAATTATTTATGAGACCGAAATGGTTGAATACGAGACTATTGAATGCATGGCCGAAATGGCCGATAAATGCATACTGTAAAAGTTGAATGCATTTCCGAAATGGCCGTTCCAAAATGGAACTATGCATACGGTAAATGTTCAATGTTCCAAAATGGCCTAAATCAATGCAGTAACTTTTGGAAGTTGGAATACGTGCATAAATCTCGATACCTATTGGCTGAGTTTTCACGAATGATGCGGAAATCTAACAAGAGGGCCTGTATCGCTCTACTGGCTTTATGGAATCTCTGCTAAGGGGTGGGGGTGGGGGCGGTGGTTGGGTCGGTGGGAATTAGTTGTTTTTTCACAGCCCTTTGCCCTGCATTGAGCAATATTGCAGTCGAATATTAATTACTACAAGTCCCTCAGTACCCACGTAGAGGGGCCCCGTTACGCTAGAGTAACAAAACCCATTTTATAAATGCATCCACATTTGGACAAGAAAATATTATATTTTTTACCCTATTTCCCCCTAGTGGGCCCAGCAGAAAGAACCAAAATACTAAACTTACTGCGCATCAATATAACCTCATGAATATGAAATCTCAAAGGGTAAGTAATAAATCACAGCAAGTTCCCCAAGTTGCACCCCTATTGAGGGGCCCCTTTATGCAGGCTTTCAAAACTCATTTAACATAAAAATGTTGTGCCTCAAGTCCCTAAATAACCATACCAAATTAGAACTAGAGGTTGTTTTCAGTTAAAACAGATGTCTCCCCCACTGGCGAAAGGGCCATAAATCCGCCGAAAATCATTCAACTAGAACACAAAGATGATATGCGCAACTAGACTTGGTAATTATCATCCCTACCAAGTTTTGTTGAAATCTAGCCAGGGGATCAGGAGAACCAGTCGAGACAAAGTTTGTGTATTAAAACCTTTAAAGAGTTACAACTCCACCAACAATCATTCAACCGGAACACGACAATGATATGCGCAACTACGCTCGTTACTGATCATTCTGATCATTTCTGCCAAGTTTCATTGAAATCAAGCCAGGGGTTCAGGAAAACTAGTCCGGATAAAGTTTGTGTATAAGGGGCCATAACTCTGTCAAAAATGATTCAACCGAAAGACAGCGAAGATATGCGCAGCTAGGCTTGGTACTGATTATCCCTGCGAAGTTTTATTGAAATCCGGTCAGGGGTTAATTAAAGAGAACTAGTCCGGACAAAGTTTGTGTATTAAAACCTTTAAAGGGCCATAACTCTGCAAAAATCATTCAACCTGAGCACAACGATGACATGCGTAACAAGGCTTCGTACTGATCATCCCCACCAAGATTCGCTGAAATCCGGCCAGGGTATCTGGAGAACTTTGTCAGGACAAAGTTTATGTATAGAAACCTTTAAAGAGCCACAACTCCAACAAAAATAATTCACCGGAACACAGCAACAATATGCACAACTAGGCTTGGTACTGATCATTCCTGCCAAGTTTCATTGAAATCCAGCCAGGAGTTTAGGAAAATTTGTCCTGATAAAGTTTGGGTATAATGGAACATAACTCGGTCAAAAATCATTCAAAAGGAACACGGCGACGAAATGAGCAACTAGGCTTTGCACTGATCATCCCTGCCTAGTTTTGTTGAAATCCTGTCAGGGGTTCAGGAAAACTAGTCAGTACAATGTTAGCGTATTAAAACCTTTAAAGGGTCATAACCCTGCCAAAAATCATTAAACCGGAACACGGCGATGACATAACCCAGCCAAAAATCTTTAAACCGGAACACGGCGATGACATACGCAACTAGGCTTGGTATTGATCATCCCTGCAGTTTCGTTAAATCTGGCCAAGGGATCAGGAGAACTAGTCCGGACAAAGTTTGTGTATTAAAACCTTTAAAGGGCCGTAACTCTGCCAAAATCATTCAACCGGAACACGGTGACGATATGCACAACTAGGATTGTTACTGATCAAAAACTTGCAAAGTTTCGATGAAATCCGGCCAGGGGTTCAAGAGAACTAGTCCAGAAAAAGTTTGTGTATTAAAATCGTTAAAGGGCCATAACTCTGCCAAAATCATTCAACCGGAACACGGTGATGATATGCACAACTAGGCTTGATAGTGATCATCCCTGCAGTTTCGTTGAAATCCAACCAAATGAAGGTCCTATCGTCTTAACGAGGCAAAATAAAGCGTTTTGAACTAAATCAAGGGCCATAACTCTGGTGTCACTTATCCGATATGGATTGTTTTCGAACTTTTTCAAGCTTTAGTTAATATTAACAATCTGTGCAAATTTGGTAAAGATCAAAATATAAATGAAGGTGCCAGAGAGTTCTCAATGCAAAATATGGCATTTGTCAGCATATCAAGGGCCATAACTCAGTGATACTAATCAGATATGGCTGGTTTTCCAACTTGTCCGGGCTTTCATTGATATTACAAATTGTGCAAGTTTGGTAAAGATCAAAAAATGAATGAAGGTGCTGGTGTTCACAAGGCAAACTATGGCATTTTTCAGCAAACCAAGGGCCATGACTCCGGTGAAACTAATCTGATCTGGCTGGTTTTCAAACTTGTCCGAGCTTTCAATGGTATTAAAAATCTGACAAAATCTGGTTAAGATCAAATAATAAATGAAGGTTCGGAAATTCGACGTGAAGAGAACTAGGGAAGCTCGCTCCATGTTTATGGAAATGATATTTTATCGCAGTTTCTGACTGGCCGAAACGGTATTATGCAGATAAATTATTAAAAAGCGAGGAAACAATTGATTAATAATCATGGAAATGTTCTCGCAGGCTTATTTTTTGAAAATTGGGACATCCGAACACTTAGGAATGAGGCAAGTTAGCTCGCGTGTTGTCTCAAAACGAGTCCCGATTCAGTTGTAGCGAAATTCAAAGGGTTGGTTTTGATTATCAACTTTGTAGTTCGTAATCTATAACAAACGACAGAAAATCGGGAAGATAAGTACGATTAATAGCAAAAGCAACTGTAGGAAAATGATAGAAAACCGATAAATATATACTTGGTATATAAATTATATTTTGTATCACTATAAATTGTAAACAACAAAACCGAAAGTAGAAATCGTGAATCGGAACGAACGGTAAGGTTTTGTTCAGAACGTGAAAAACAGCAAGACAATTATAGCACAAGAAGCGAAACATACGATGCACTCGTTCATGAGATGATGAATTAAGATGGATACGGAATAGGAAACATCATGATACATGAGTTGCCAAACAACGCAAAATCTGTTCAGAAACCTGACGCATGAGTTGCCAACCCACGGTGAATAAACCCATAACTTTATAATATGTTCTTGTAGTACTAGAGTAAACATGATAACTTTTTTGAGTGTTCAGTTATGTAGACTAATATAGTACAGATGGTGGGATGAATTTCACTCGAACATACCATTTATGATTTTAAAATATGACGGTCTGTAGAGGACAGTCAGCTGCTTCGAAGCTTCATTAATTAGGCTAATAGAACTTAAAAGATTGCTCTCGATTGTTCTTTCTTCAGCAACTGTCGTACATGAAATCAAGTTACATACATGTGTATAATATACGCAATATTTAAAACATATACGTCCTGTTCATGGCTTTAACATTTTATAGTAAACTTGATTGACCGTTAATGGTAAAGACTGAGTCCTACACATAAGTGAAGATGTGGCACTACTTTAATTAGTCTGAGTCAGTCTGTGTTGATGCCTTCTTTATCAAAATATCAGGGAATTATCAAGATAAGTCTCAAGTCATTTAATAATGTGTACAAACGAAATTGTTTGGTCGATAATGGTATATAAATCAGGGCCCGGTTTTATGAAACAACTTGCGACAGTTTTGATCGTAAGTTAATTTCTTATATTCTTTACTTTGATTCACAATTCACAAATGAACGCGATTTCATTTCATTTTCTTATACATTTGATATTTCTGCACATAATGCACACATACTAATTGTCTACATTGAATGCCTAGGTGCAAACGTGTGAACAGTTTTAAAATGTGAGACTTATCGTAAGACGTTTAATAAAACGGGGCCCAGAATAATAGCAATTCAGTATAGATGATAGGTTATTAAAAAGTCAAAATAGTGGGTACACTGATGGCGAAAACTACTGAGGAAAACAATATTATTATGCTGATAATTGTTATACTGATGGTTATTACGCTGATAAATTAAGTATATATATTAGAAGACAGTTTTATTCAGCAGTAGATAAATAATGACAGTAATACTTTAATAGCTAGAACTGCAGATATAAGATATAGAGGTCTTAATAATAAGGTTGCTCAGAGGTATTGGTTTCTTGAGTTCCAAGGAATTTTAGAGAAGGTCTCGCGATCTTTCAGAGTGTAGGGAGAGGCATACTTCGTGAATGTTCAAGATCTGACTGAACTTCTGTGTTGATCAGTGTTAGTCAGTGATGAATACACACAAACCTAGTAATTAAAAGGCACCTCCCAGCTGTAATCATGAATGAATGTTGGGCAGTATTTCTTATGAAGATCTGCTCTAATATTAAAGTCGATACAACAATTGTATCAACAGATTAGTATTTACTGCCTTGGAATGGAATGATAGGATAGATATCCCCTGCATGGAGGCTATGAACTCTTACTGCATCAGGGTACTTGCATACCCTCATGCAGATATTACAGTGGAATATACAGTTATACATAAGGAATTAATAATGTATATTCAAAAGATGTATGACAACACAATACACACGGTGAACTTTGGCATTTATAAAAGTAAACACCATGAAATAGTGTACATTTACCTATATGGGAACTATTAAACAGTTGTACTCAAACTGACTTTAAATAAATATATTTGTTCTAACTTAGTTGTTAAAACAGAATGGGATGTATAATTAATGATATTGTAAATGCAAATGACATCATACCTTACAGAGAGGAAGATGATTTAAGCAAGTAAATTAATGGTTTCAGGAGCAGTTTAATTATTTTCATTATATTGACATAGTAAATGACATGTCAACATACTTAACTGCATCTAACACGATTGTCAAAAGATATACATGCATATGTATGTATATGTTAAGTGAGATAGGATGGACAATCTTATATATTTTTCTGTTCAAAGTTAAGTCACCAGACGTACATCCTCATCAGAAGTGATCAATATGATTGAGTATACAAGTTCAAAAAAAGACAGTAATGCTGTATGAAAATGATGAGGAAAATAGGAGTAAATGCGATGCATACTAAAGTAAACGTGCATGTGCACACGTAGATGGTGAAGTTTATTGACAAAAAATAATATAGTGTAATTTAACTTTTATGTGTGGATCAAGATATAATTATAAATTAATTTACATGTACCATATTTATAGATGAAGAAATATTACTAATGTTATGGTGACATTTAAAATAAGCAAAATGCAGACAATTGTGGTGATTACCAGGCATGGACATGCAAGGCATGTAATAATGAGTGAAGTGATATATAACATTAGTTGTATGGTGTAATCTGACAATAAGTGAAATGGTGTAAATTACATACAGGGTATTTATCATGATTTAGCCTATGTATAATATACGTGAACTTATATGTTCAATAGTATTAAGTTAAAAGATTGTTAAACATAAGGCTATCATCAACTTAAAAATGGACCTAATGAGAAAACAAAAACTTGACTTAAGTCAAGGTGACCTACTTTTTATTTGAACATTAAATACTAATGTTGATGTATCACTGATAGAGTGTAGGATGGACCTAATCGAGGAATTGTTACCAGAAAGTGTATACATCATGGTGACCTACCTTATGTAAGAAGGTGTACATATTACTGATGTAGCTGTATCTATGTATGAAGTGTGAAGATTGCTGGTCCGCTTTCGGTGACTTGGAAACGGACCTAATGAAAACCTTCAAACCAATGTTTGTAATGGATGGCTAAAATATACCCATCGACTTTTGTGGTGCAGGCCATGCAAATGGTTAAAATACAACCATTTTAGCAAGACATGACAGGTATGTGCTACACATGATTTTAACGACTATTATTTATGATAGAATCCTGATGTCACCTATCAAATAATCACTGACCTGAAGAAGAGAATGCTTCCAGTGTCATGATGAAACCTTAGGAACAGTTCAAGTTCTGCATCCGTACCTATTGGTACCAGCATGGCCTTGTTGATAAGTTCTAGCTCAGCTGTCTGAATGATCTAAATTGAAAATAAATGTAATAAGAATTTGTTTTTTATAGTAGCTTTAAAATATATATAATAAACTAAACTGTAGGTTATGAAGATCAATCGGTAAAACAAATTATAAAAACATTATTGAATACAACTTTTTATATTTCTATTGTACCATTTACATAAACATTAACGTGCTGTAAAAGATATTCATGCCACCTAATACCTCATATATTATGGGGAGAATCAAGATGTGCTGGAGTGATTGAAACAGAAAAACACAAGAGCTGTTGGAGGAATGCGCACTCAAATTTGGAGGCCTTGTTTATTTCTTGGGAAATTAAGTTAAACAAGAGGGCAAAAATAGCACTGAATTGTCGCCTGATGATCTTCGCAAAGATGACCAAGAGGCCCAAGAGGGTCTGTATCACTCTACAAGCTATATGGAGTCTGTGGTTGGGGGGGGGGGGGGAATATTAGTTGTTGTGGCACTCATTACAAAACCCTGCATTGAGCAATATGGCAGTCAAACATATACATTACTGTCAGTTCCCCAAGTTGTATCCATGTATAGGGCCCCTTTACGCTAGAGGACGAAACCCGTTTTACAAATGCATTCACATTTGGACAAGATATTAATGTTTTATGTTTGTTTACCCATTACCCCTAGGGGGCCCCAGCATATGAAACCAAGATACACATCCTTAACTAAGAAATACACTACACTTGAAAACGAAATCTCAAATGGTATGGAGAGAGTTAGCAGATGGAAACTGACGTTATAATAAATCACTGCAAGTTCTCCAAATTGCACCCCTGTTCAGGGGCCTCTTTATGCCGGCGGTCTAAACTCGTTTTATATAATTATGTTATGTTATGCCTCGAGTCCGTAAATAACCATACTAGAACTAGAGGTTGTTTTTCGTAAAAAACAGATGTCTGTCCTACTGGGGAAAGGGCCATAAATATGCCGAAAATCATTCAACTGGAACATGACGATGATATGCGCAACTAGGCTTGTTAATGATCATCCCTACCAAGTTTAGTTGAAATCCCGCCGGGGGATCAGGAGAACTAGTTGGAACAAACTTTGTGTATTAAAACCCTTAAAGGGCCATAACTCTGCCAAAAAGCATTCCACTGCAACACAACAATGATATACGCAACCAAGTTTCATTGAAAGCCGACCGGTGGTTGAAGAGAACTAGTCCGGACAAAGTTTGTGTATTAAAACCTTTAAAGAGCCACAACTCTACAAAAAATCAATCCACCAGAACACGACAATGATATGCCAAGTTTCATTGAAATCCAGCCAGGGCTTCATCAAAACTAGTCCGGATCAAGTTTGTGTATAAGGGGTCATAACTATGTCAAAAAATCATTCAACCTAGACATGGAGATGACATGCGCAACTAGGCTTGGTACTGATCATCCCTGCCAAAAAAAAGAGTATGATAATGGACCTTTGGAAACGGCCGAGCACGACACATACGAAATATTGCAGTCTTGATTTGATTGAGACTGTTCATGAGCGGTAGTGAAATATGATAGCTACCGCTCACGCCCTCTAGCCCCGGGTTGAGCAGAACTCAATATTCATAAAATCAATAGTACAAAATTTTAATCATCCCGAAGATGGCATACATATGGCGGTGGACATATACTCTTTCCCCATGTCGTACGGCGTATGGTCCCAGTATCTAATAAAATGAAATGCCCCGAAGAGCGAAATAAACATAATGGAATTTAGTTGGGAGCAGCGGTTATGAAGCCTGCGTAAAAAAATCAGATATCCTTTGAGTGGTTAAAAAATACCCAGAGCCTTTTATCGGCCGGAGTAGTGTAACCACCGAATCAAAAATTAGTAAGAAAACAAAAGAAATTGAAAATGTACCACCGATAACTAAATATAAGTATCGGACTCAGCGATCTCCAAAGATCGAATGAATAACAGTACTGATTGAAAGCGTTTCGTTGAAATCCGGAAAGAGGTTCAGGAGAACTAGTATGTACAAGGTTAGCATATTAAAACCTTTAAAGGGCTATAACTCTGCCAAAATTCATTCAACTCGAACACAGTAATAATATGCGCAACTATGCTTGGTACTGATTATCCTTGCCAAGTTACGTTGAAAACCGGCCAGGGGTTCAGGAGAAATAGTCCGGCCAATATTTGAGTATTAAAACCTTTAAAGGGCCGTAACTCCACCAAACATCATTCAACCGGAACACAGCGACAATATGCACAACTAGGCCTGGTACTGATCATCCCTGAAAAGTTTCGTTAAACTCCGGCCAGGGATTCAGGAGAACTAGTCCAGACAAGGTTTGTGTATTAAAATCTTAAGAGGGCGTAACTCTGCCAAAATCACTCACCCAGAACACAGTGATGATATGTACAACGAGGCATGGTACTGATCATCCCTGCAAATTGAGGCAAAATACAGTATTTTTAACTAAATCAAGGGTCACTCCCGCGTTACTACTCCGAGTTGGTCGGTTTTCGAACTTGTCCAAGCTTTTACTGATATTAGCAATCTGGTAAAGTTTAGTAAAGATCAGATGAAAAATGAAGTCCCTATCATCTTAATGAGGCAAAATACAGTATTTTTAACTAAATCAAGGGCCATAACTCTGGTGATTCTTGTCCAATCTGGCTGGTTTTCAAACTCGTCCGAGATCTTATGGATATATAACTACTGTGTAAGTTAAGATCGGATTACAAATGGAGGGGCTAGAGTGCCCACAAAGCAAAATTGTGCATTTTTGCAAATTCAAGGGCAGGTAACTCAGCTGTAAGCGATCAAATCTGGCTGGTTCAAGAGCTAATCCGAGATCTTATGGATATATAACTACTTTTTAGTTTGGTAAAGATCGGATGGAAAATGGAGGGGTTAGAGTGCTCATAAGGCAAAAGTTAACGACGGACACACAGACGGACGGACAATGGACAACACAGCATCCCATAAGCGTGACTGGCCTTTGGCCAGTAGAGCTAAAAAAGGTAAAAAATAAAAAACAGTTAGCCCCCAGTGGGATTTGAACCCACGACCCCAGGTTCCCAATATAGCATATTGCATGAGTCATAACTCTGGGGTCACTGATCCGATCTGACTGATTTTCGAACTAGTCCGAGCTTTCATTGATATTAACGATCTGTGCAAGTTTGGTAAAGATCAAATAATAAATGAAGGTGCTATAGTGTTCACCAGGCAGAAAATGGCATTTTTCAAAAATCAAGGGCCATAACTCCAGTGAAACTAATCCGATCTGGCTGGTTTTCGAACTTGTCCGAGCTTTCATTGATATAAAGACCCTCGCAAAGTTTGATAAATATCCGATTTATAATGACAGCCCTATCGTGTTCACAAGGCAGAAGTTAATTGATGACGACGACGGACAAAAATCGCCATCCCGTAAGCTCTGCTGCCTTTTGGTTTGTAGAGCTAAACAAGAAACCCAAGAGGGCCAGTATCGCTCTACTTGCTTTATGGAGTCTGTGGTTGGGCGCGGGGGAGATATTAGTTGTTGTGACACATGACAAAACCCTTTTCCCTGGATTGAGCAAAGTGGTAGTCGAACATAAATTATTACAAATCCCCCCAGTACCCATGTAGAGGGGACCCTTTATGCTGGAGTAACAAAACCCATTTTATAAATGCATCCACATTTGGACAAGAAAGCAAATTTTGTGTTCTTTTTTTTACCTGATTACCCCCTAGGGGGCCAGAACTAAAATACAAATCTACACATCCTCAACTAAGAAATACACCACACAAGAACATGAAATCTCAAAGGGTACGGAGGGAGTTAGCATCACACGGCAGAAACTCTGTTATAATAAATTACTGCAAGTTCCGCAGGTTGTACCCCTGTAGAGGGGTCCCTTTATGCAGGCGGTCAAAACTTATTTTATATTATTATGTTGTGCCTAAAGTCCCTAAAAAACCATACCAAATTAGAACTATAGGTTGTGTTTAGTAAAAACAGATGTCGTAGTCGCCACAAAGTTGTGTTTTTAAAATATATTTATAGCTATGGCGGCCATCTTACTGGCCTACCTGGTTTTCACTTAGGACTAACTAGACATCAAGAGCAACATTCGTGTAAAGGTTCATGAAAATCATTGAAGACATTTCAGAGCAATAAGCGCCGCAAGTTTTTCCAATATAATTCTATGTAAACAAAGATGTGCGCTGGCAGCCATGTTTGACAACGAATCAAAATGAATTTTGTTTAGGACCAACTAAATGTCATGCCAGCCATTTAAGAAAGGTTCCAAATCAATACCACTTGTGTTTTTTCAAAAGTAGTCGCCACAAACTTTTTTTTAAAAATCTGTTTTTTAGCTGTGGCGGCCATCTTGTATTTCCGGCCGACCTGAATTTATGTTATGATCATCTAGACATCCAGAGCAACATTGCTGTGAAGTTTCATGAAAATCCATCAAGTAATTTCAGAGGAGTAATCACCACAAGTTTTTCCTATATAACTCTATGTAAACAAAGATGGCCACTGGCGGCCAAGAATTTTGGTTAGGACCAACTACATGGCGTGCCAGTCCTTTGGTTCAAATTAATATCACATGGTTTTTGAGAAGTAGACGCCACAAAATTGTGTTTTTAAAGTCTATTTCTAGCCGTGGCAGCCATCTTGAATTTCCGGCCAACCTGAATTTTTGCTATGATCAACTAGACAGCAAGATCACATTCCTGTGAAGTTTCATGAAAATCTGTCAAGTAGTTTCAGAGGAGTAGATGCTACAATTTTTTATTATATAACTCTATTTAAACAAAGATCGCCGCTTACAGCCATATTTAACGTTGAATCAAAATGATTTTCGACTAGGACCAACATCATGTTATGCTGATTATTTTAGAAACAGTCATATATCAATATCACTTATAGTTTTCAAGAAGTAGTCGCTACAAACTTGTTTTTTTAAAAATCTATTTTTAGCTTTGGTGGCCATCTTGGATTTCACATCAACGTTTTCAAGAAGTACAGCCCACACTCAGTATCTCGAATTTCAAGGGACCGGGAGAAAAGTTCCGAGTTATCCGAACTTCGAATTCAACAATTTTGGCAGATTTGTCTTCAATTTTATTACCCCACCCACTAGTTTTACATTATACATATATATTACCGATATCAGTCGACTTTTAATGAAATACATGTTTTCTTCCTTCATATATGTGTATGAATATGTTTCTTTACTGTTATAATATCATTCAGATCAAACAGGATAATGCAATTACATGCATTACTGATTGATATTACCACGCTCGAGACCTGTATTGCAGCATGCTACTTTCGTTTCGTCAGTTTGTATATTCGGTCCTAGCATGTTAAAGCCGTATAAGAAAACGTTTCGATAATTAAATAATTAGCAAAATATTAATGATTTCATATTTTATTAAAAACATAGAAAGACATGTATACAATGACACAATATTTTCACAAATTATACGTTTCGTCCATGTCAAATTAATATAATTCATAGAATTGTTTTAACCCACGTGATGGCCTTTGTTTTCAATTATCGTAAACAAACTTTCTTGATAACAAGCCTTAATTTATAATGACAATCAGAGACAAGAACGTAAATTAACAAACATGTCACAATGATTTCATTATTTGTGTCACAGGTCCAATCATATCAGCAATTATCACCTTTTGCTTCACAATTAACTTCAATGCGACTTGTGTTTGATCAAACTTGCATTCGGCACTTCAATTGAACTTCGAATTAGCGAGTGTAAATTACTTGATAGATTCCTGTTTGGGACCAGAAATATAGTTGGAATTAGCGAATAATTCGACTTGTCAAAATATGGGGAAGCATATAACTCCACGTCTACCGCCGTATGCATGCCATCTTTGGGATGGTTAAAATTGTGTACTATTGATTTAATGAATATTGAGTTCTGCTCAACCCGGGGCTAGAGGGCGTGAGCGGTAGCTAGCATTTTCAATACCGCTCATGAACAGTCTCAATCAAACCGAGACTGCAATATTTCGTATGTGTCGTGCTCGGCCGTTTCCAAAGGTCCATTATCATACTTTTTGTTTTTAAAAGGAGTCAAATTGCATAAAAATAGAAGGAATAACATTGGGACCGTGACAAAAATTCGACTTAAGCGGAAATTCGAAGCAAGCGAGTTTGAGTTACTGAGAGTGGACTCTACAAACTTGTTTTTTAAAAATGTATTTTTAGCTTTGGCGGCCATCTTGGATTTTACATCAACGTAAATTTTGTTTGCTATGATCAACTAGTCATTATAAGCAACATTCCTGTAAAGTTTCATGAAAATTCCTGCAGTAGTTTCAGAAGAGTAGTTGCTACAAAAAATAAGAGGTCAATGACCTAGAAGCTCTACTGATAGGTTTAGATAGCTAGATCAGCATTCCAGTGAAGTTTCATGAAAATCTTTCAAGTAGTTTCAGAGGAGTACTCGCTACAAGTTTTTACTATATAGCTCTATGTAAACAAAGATAGTCGCTGACAGCCATGTTTAATGTCAAATCAAAATAATGTTCAACAAGGACCAACATCATGTCATTGGTGATCTGTTTAGAAAAGTCCCATATCACTTATAGTTTTTAAGATGTAGTCGCCACAAATTTGCTTTTTTTTTGAATTTCAGGCCGACAATAAGAGCAAAATTTATGTTAAGTTTATTGAAAATCCTTCAATTTGTTTCAGAGGAGTATTCGCTACAAGTATTTAATATAAAACTCTACGTAAACAAAGATGGACACTGGCAGCCATGTTTAATGACGAATAAAATTGATTTTCGACAAGGACCAACACCATGTCATGCTGATCATTTTATAAAATATCACTTACAGTTTTCAAGAAGTAGTCGCTACAAACTTGTTTCTTTAAAAATCGATTTTTAGCCGTTAGCGGCCATCTTGAATTTCCGGTGTACCTGAAATTGTGCTAGGATCAACTAGACATCAAGAGAAACATTCCTGTGAAGTTTCGTGAAAATCTGCCAGGTAGTTTCAGAGGAGTAGTCGCTAGAAAAACAAGAAATGTCCAGTAAGTGACAAATTCCCCCGAAGTGACCTGTAAGTGTGACCTTGACCTTGGAGCAATCTGAAACCAACAGATATATTTTAAAATAATTTAAAAAAAAAAATAATAAAAAAATATATATTTAAAAAAAAAATGTTAAAAAAAAATCAATTATTAAAAAAAAATATATACAAAAAAAAAATAAAAAAAAAAAAAAAAAAAAAAAAATAAATAAATATATATATTGTAAATTAAAAAAGAAAAAATACGTCCAGGAATGCCAGAGTTATTGCACACAATCTGACCTTTGACCTCTAAGTGTGACCTTGACCTTAGGGCCACAGACCTGGAATTGTGCTCGACACATCGTCTTATTGTGGTGAGCACTTGTGCCAAGTAATTTGAAAATCCGTCCAGGAATGCCAGAGTTATTGACCGGACACGATTTGACCTTTGACCCATGTGTGACCTTGACCTTGGAGCCACGGTACTGGATTTTGTGCGCGATACATCATGTTGTTGTGGTGAGCACTTGTTGCAAGTTAATTCAAAATCCGTCAAGAAATGCCAGTTATTGACCGGACATGATTTGACCTTTGACCCCTAAGTGTGACCTTGACCTTGGAGTGATGGACCTGGATTTTGTGCGCGACATGTCGTCTGGTTGTGCTGAGCACTTGTGCAAGTTATTTGAAAAATTGTCTATGAATGTCGGAGTTATTAACCAGACACGAAAGCACTTTGTTTTGACCTTTGACCTCTAAATGTGACCTTGACCTTGGAGCCACGGACCTGTATTTTTTTGCGCGACACGTCGTCTTGTTGTGGTTTGCAATTGTGCGAAGTTATTTGGAAATCCGTCCATGATTGTCAGAGTTATGAAGCGGACACGATTGTACAGACGAACGGGCAACCTTTGACCTCTAAGTGTGACCTTGACCTTGGAGCCACGGACCTGGATTTTGTGCGCGACACGTCGTCTTGTTGTGGTGAGCAATTGTGCGAAGTAATTTGAAAATCCGTCCATTATTGTCAGAGTTATGAAGCGGACACGATTGTACAGACGAACGGGGACGAAAGGGGACGAACGGAAGGACAGTGCGACTACTGTATGCCACCCTTTGGGGGCAAACAGAGTTTACAGACGGAGGACGGACGACGGACGCCGCACCACGGCATAAGGTCTGCTGACATTTGATCAGTAGAGCTAACAAGAGCCGTCGGAGAACAGCGCAGCTCGACTATTCGATTTTTCAGATAATAATAAATTATATAGTCAGTACATACCGTCAGAAAACTAACATGTCTCTAATTAATAATACAGTTATATAATAAAGTTAATACAGTTAATTATCAGTCTTCACAAAAATATGTACATTAACAATAAAATACGATTGATATATTTCAATTAATATTTGATAAAAAGTTGAACAATGAACCTGTTACTAGAGAACAAGTTCATTAAAAGATCAGTTTTGGGCAATCTGAGTGGTCTTTAAGTATTTCATAATAGTGTTTAAAGACTACCGTTGACTGAAGACTGCATTACATAATATAGTGTTCAATGTTGAATAATAACTGTGTTAAAGACCATCAATTACATCAAACTGTCCATATACAAGGTTCATTGTTCCATAATAACTGTCTTAAAAGACTATCAATGATACCAGAATGTATTCCATATACAGGGCTCACTGTTCAATGTTAACTGTGTTTAAAGACCACCATTGATTCCAAACTGTTTTCCATATAATTATAAGGCTCATTGTTCCAGTCTAACACTAGACTCCGTTTCATATCCAAGGCTCAGTGTTCAATGAAAACTGTGTTAAAAGACCACCATTGATCACTCCCAACTGTATTCCATATACAATGTTCATTTTTCCATAATAGCTGTTTTAAAAGATCATCAATGATACGATATTGTATTCCATATACAGGGCTCAGTGTTCTATAATACTTTGTTTAAAGACCACCAATGATTTCAGACTGTATTCCGTGTCCAAGGTTCACTGTTCAATTGATTCCATATACAGGACTCAGTGTTCTATGTTAACTCTGTTTAAATGGTTGGGGGTGGGTTGGGGGCAAATCACTCATATAGGTGTAGGTTTGATAAAACAAAACAACAGACATATGTAAAAAAACCAAAAAAAACAACATTCGGGTGGTGATGATGGGGTGGGTTTATGGTTAGGGGTGGGCAGGGGAGGGGTGGTTGGAGGGATGTGGGGGTGGGGCGGCAGCACAACATAGCTATAAGTGTAGAATTGATAAACCAAAACAACACAGAAATATATAAAAAAAAACATTGGGTTTCCGGTGGGGTTGGGTGGGGGTGGGGTGGGGTTAGGTGTGGGCCAGGATCTGATGGAAAATGGAATTCTTTTTTTCCAATTTCAAGGGGGAGGGTTGGGGAGGGGTGGGGCAGCGGGTGGGGCTATATGTGAAAGAATTGACTAAAACAACACAGAAATATGTAAAAAAAAAACACAACAAAATACGGATTTTGAAAGAGGGGTGCAACATAGATACATGTGTAATAATTGACCAAAAAAACACACAAATATGTTCAGGTTGGAAGGGGGAGGAGGGAGCAAATGACCCAATATGGGTGAAGTATGAATAATGCTATAAGAAATCCCAAACCAAAATTTGGGTGACATAAGAAAAATATTTTAAGAGATATAGATATATACAACAGCTTACAGGCAAACCTTGATTTGCCTTTATTGCACATTTTATGGGCCATCACATTTTGGGTTCCATGGGAGCCCAGAATTTGTAGAAATCAAAACTACTTACGCAACCCTTTACAACATACTATAAGGAAACAAATTCCCAAATGTAGTTGAGCTAGGACAAGAAATGTAAGAGATATAGGCCTGTAAACACAGCTCACACGCACCATTTGATGTGAAATGAGACACATTTTAAGGGCTATCAGTTCCATGGGAGCCCAGGGGTTACAGGAACCAAAATAACTTAAGCGGCTCTTAAGATAATGCTATAAGGAAGCTCAGGGCCAAATTTAGTTGTGATGGTTAGAAATGTAAGTCATATAGAATTTTAAAATCGGCTTAAACGCAAAATGTGATGTGAAATGGGATACATTTTAAGGGCTATCATAATTTGGGTTTCATGGGAGCCCATGGGTTACAGGAACCAACATTACTTATGCAGCCCTTACGATAATGCTTTAAACTAGCCCATGGCCAAATTTGGTTTTGCTAGGATAAGAAATGTAAGAAACATAGACTTGTTAACACAGCTTACACGCAAACCTTGATGTGGGACTCCGAGGTGATAACATAAGCTCTCTTAATCTTCGAATAGCCGAGCTAAAAAAATTAAGGACGGACGGACAGCCAGACGGACAACGGATGCCGCACCACGGCATAAGCTCTGCTGATCTTTGATCAGTAGAGCTAAATAGAAAGAAAGCGGAAGTACATTAAAAAATACATATACACATTATAATATGCTCTACTAGACATAATATTGATACTTGCTGTGAAGTTTCATGGAAATCAGATGAAAAACTTAGTAAGAGTGGACAAGCTTTAGATTTGAAAAAGTTCAAAGTCCTGTTACTCCGCCGAAAATCAATCAACCGGTACATACTGACAATATGCGCTACTAGACATCATACTGATACTTCATACGAAAATCATGAAAAATGTAGGAGGATTTGAGCGGAAAAGCTTTAGATTCGAAAAACGTCAAAGTCAAAACGCTACAATCATTCAACCGAAACGTCATGACAATATGCGCTCATAGACATCATACTGATACTTCCTGTGAAGTTTCATGAACATCGGATGAAAAACGTAGGAGAAGTTAAGCGGAAAGAAAATAGGACAGACGGACATACATACGGACATACATACAATACGAACGTACACGTATACTAACATATAAACGGACATGATGGCAACTATATGATCTCCCAAATATAAATATAGATATAAAACATTGATAAAGGACCATTATCTATATGTCTATGTAAAACATGTGAACGCTGGAGCAGGGCCAAATTTAACGTCAGTGTTGCAATTTGAACAACCTTGGTCGAGGACCATAGCCTGATGCTACATGTTAAATTTACTAACATATAGATGGACATGATGGCAACTATATGCGCTCCCAAATATTGTGGAGAGCATAAATATAGATATAAAACATAAAGGACCATAACCTTATGGTACATACAATATATAAGATACAATATATGACAGCTCTATATCTTGTGGTAGTAGGAGAAGATTTTTAATTGTTTTATCTATATGTCTATGTAAAACATGTGAACGCTGGAGCAGGGCCAAATTTAACCACAGTGTTGGAATTTGAACAATCTTGGTCGAGGACCATAAGCTGATGTTACATGTTAAATTTACTTAAAGAAAATAAGAAACGCAACTTCTTCTTGGGACAGTATATATATATGAAATGTAATTTGTTCAAATAATCTTTTATTAATTTACTAGTGATCGAAAATTGTTACCGATACCTTCACCATATTTCATTTTGAAAATTATTCTTAAGTAAAGCATAAAATACAAAATTTAAACAGATGCACGTGATGCACGAGTCGCGGCATATGTACTCGGGAATACAGCCACTTTCTGTCTTAATTTTGTCGCACCACATTATTTATCAAGAATCCAGCATTTTTGTCAAATTCAATAATTCAAGAGTGGACAAGCTTTAGATTTGAAAAAGTTCAAAGTCCTGTTACTCCGCCGAAAATCAATCAACCGGTACATACTGACAATATGCGCTACTAGACATCATACTGATACTTCATACGAAAATCATGAAAATCGTAGGAAAAATGTAGGAGGATTTGAGCGGAAAAGCTTTAGATTCGAAAAACGTCAAAGTCAAAACGCTACAATCATTCAACCGAAACGTCATGACAATATGCGCTCATAGACATCATACTGATACTTCCTGTGAAGTTTCATGAACATCGGATGAAAAACGTAGGAGAAGTTAAGCGGAAAGAAAATAGGACAGACGGACATACATACGGACATACATACAATACGAACGTACACGTATACTAACATATAAACGGACATGAGGCAAATATATGATCTCCCAAATATAAATATAGATATAAAACATTGATAAAGGACCATTATCTATATGTCTATGTAAAACATGTGAACGCTGGAGCAGGGCCAAATTTAACGTCAGTGTTGCAATTTGAACAACCTTGGTCGAGGACCATAGCCTGATGCTACATGTTAAATTTACTAACATATAGATGGACATGATGGCAACTATATGCGCTCCCAAATATTGTGGAGAGCATAAATATAGATATAAAACATAAAGGACCATAACCTTATGGTACATACAATATATAAGATACAATATATGAGAGCTCTATATCTTGTGGTCGTAGGAGAAGATTTTTAATTGTTTTATCTATATGTCTATGTAAAACATGTGAACGCTGGAGCAGGGCCAAATTTAACCACAGTGTTGGAATTTGAACAATCTTGGTCGAGGACCATAAACTGATGTTACATGTTAAATTTACTTAAAGAAAATAAGAAACGCAACTTCTTCTAGGGACAGTATATATATATGAAATGTAATTTGTTCAAATAATCTTTTATTAATTTACTAGTGATCGAAAATTGTTACCGATACCTTCACCATATTTCATTTTGAAAATTATTCTTAAGTAAAGCATAAAATACAAAATTTAAACAGATGCACGTGATGCACGAGTCGCGGCATATGTACTCGGGAATACAGCCACTTTCTGTCTTAATTTTGTCGCACCACATTATTTATCAAGAATCCAGCATTTTTGTCAAATTCAATAATGTCTTCTTCATGCCACGTTTAGTAAAGTGGAGCGTGAAGATGCAGATGATCAGATAGCTGTTGAACGGAATTTTGCAGCGTATAGTGTCTGTCCAGCTTGGCGTGCATAAATGATCTATAGCAAGACTATTTCAATGTCTGAGAGAGCCTGTATTGACCAACAAGCGTCCTTAACAAGGACGACCAGGTGTTACGTCACAACAAGACTTTTGTTAATATAAAAGTTTTCAACAAATTTGTTTCCATGACTGACAAACAAGCTACAGTGTTAAGAATGCACATGCAGAATGTAGTATTATTCATTAAATTAAAGGAAATAACTGTGTTGTTTAATATCTGACTTTAATGGTTTCAAAACTTTTCGAAGTTTTCCTTGATATAAAGACCCTGAGAAAGTTTGATGAAGATCAATTGCCAAACGAATGTGCGAGAATGTAAACAAGGCAAAGTAATGTTTAAGATTTTTATTACTGTAAATAGTTTCAGCAAGTTTGGTGAAAATTAGATGAAAGACATTCTAGAATTATCACTGATGGTGATTAATACCCCCGCGGTTTTGCTATATCTGATGAGGTGGGCAAAATCAAGAAAACTAAATGTCTAAAATATCATTCTGTTCTAATTCTAAGTAAAACAAAGGTCCATAGTTCTGTAAAAGAAATTGCAGAATCGAAAAACCGTTGATGCGGAGACACATCATATCATCACGCATGAACTGTATGTCAAGTGTAATAACAATCCATGAAATGTTTTAAAGTGAAAGCGACATGAAAATAAATATAAAAGTTAAACAGGAAATGCAGCTTTCACAGAACACAGTAAACCCAAAAACATGCAAAACGACAAACATGAATGACAATGTTAATAAGGAATAAAGGCATATGACGTCATGAACACAAAAAACGTTGACAACAGTGCTACCGCCTTGGAATGGTCAGTGGCAAAAATGGCCGCTGGGGTTTAAACCAGTTCATTATAGAATGAGACATTCTAAGTCAAATCAAGGGCCATAATTCTGTAATAAATTAGGCATCAACAATGTGTGATGTAGATGGACATAAGGCAATTAGTTGTTATGTGTATATTAAGTTTGGGAACAATCAATTCTCAATATTTTCAAAATTTTGTAAAAGAAATCACACCAATAGAAAGAATATGTTTTCACCAAATATCATCAGATTGAACCTTGAAGAAAAAAGGTAATAACTATTTAAACACCAGCTTTCAATAAAGTGTATCTGTCAAACGTTGCATATCAATTCAGCCAGAAGCATTACAGGTTAGACAGGTTCTTGCGTAAAAATTGGGAACCAGCCTGTACACTTCTGCCTGCAGAGGCCCAAAAAGTAGCAAGTTTGCATAGCCTGGAGCACAAAAGCGCTCCACTCTAGGACTTGGAAAACTAGTTCATAACATAAAAGGAGGCCTAATAGAGGTACTTGAACCTTCACTGACCTTCAATCACTTTTACATCATTGTTTTTACCGATGTAACGTTGAAGATTGCTATTTTTTAATGAAGAGAAATATCCCCTTTGTAGTGGTCACTCTGTATCTGCAGGCCCCGCCCGCTGACGATAAGCCACTGGCGATTAAGAGTACATTATGCTGCTGTGTAGTATCGTGTAATGAATATATTGATATACACTCAGTTGCAAAAGAAAGTGGACACTGAGATTTAATTGTATAAAGTATTTTGAGAATTAAATTGACAAATTCCAAAATGAATATGCCATGTTTGGTACCAAAGTTTTTATCATTCCATTGCCAATATCATGTTGTCATTTGTTTTTTCAATAGGTCAAATCATTAAGAGACTGACGCTTGATAAAGAGGATAGGGTGTAAAGTAAAATTTTCAAAGTGTCCAGTTTCTTTTGCAACTGAGTATAGTTCCATCGAGATTGTTGTTGTTATTAAACGTATGAAAACTCACACAATCTTGTGTCTGTCTAAACAATCCCTTTAAGGCTCTTTATAAGTTCTCACAGAAAGACATTATAACATTGGCGACGAGGATGAGATTTTGATGATTTTGGATTATATCTGGATTAAATGTGAAAAATTAAAATGTCAGGATTAACACCATTTCCGAAATTGGTGAAGTTAACGCCAACAAATTTGATACGTTGCGCTAAACAAAGATGTTAAAAAGAGAAACAAGGCATTATTATTGCATTATTGGGGGGATGAAGCCTTCGAAATTTACGGAACTCTGGATCTTAATGGCGATGATTCAAATTATGATGCTGTAAAACAAGCTTTAACGGAGTATTTCCAGCCAAAGAAAAACAAAGAGTTTGAGAGGTATGAATTTCGAAATTTGAAAGGTGAATCTATTGACCAGTATGCAACAAAACTTTGGCAGAATGCGGAAAATTGTGAATTTACAAAAATGGAGAAATTAAAAGTCAAATCATTCAAGGATGTATTTCAAAGAAATAACGACTGAAGTGTTTAGAAAAAAAGCAATCTCTAAATGACTCATTAACTTTGGCTAGGACAATGGAAGTAGCAGAAAGACAATCTAATGATATGGATAAAACTCCAACTTACGATGCTCCTGTGAATAAAATAAACTTCATCGCAAAGAACAAATCATCTGTCAAAACCTCTTAGACCAGCTCTACACCAAAAGCCATTAGGTAAACCTAAGCAAAAAATGCAGGAATTGTGGAGGTGACTACCCTCATGCTCAAAAGTGTCCAGCAATCGGATCCGAATGCAACTACTGTCATAAGAAATATCACTTCATCTCTCTATGCAGGAAAGGTCGAGGAACAACATGCGCGGTCAACAGGTTCGTGAAATAGCAAACAATGAATCGAAAACCAAACGAGATTAGGCTCTGCATCGATATGAGGAAGGCGAACCAGGCCCTCAAGCCAGAGAGACATGTCACGCCAACAATTGATGACATAATTTTAGAACTTAACGGATCTACAGTATTTTCAAAAGTTGACCTCTATAAAGGCTCCATCAATTAGAGTTGTCCGAGGAATCGCGAAATATGACAGCGTTTGCTACTCACGTTGGATAGCGACACTAAAAACGTTTAAATATCGGGGTCAGTTTCGTGCCAGACATTTTTCAAAATGAAATTAGGCAAGTGCTTCAAGGATTAAATGGAGCTCTCAGTGTCAGTTTAGAAGCCATTCTCAAAGGACTCGGTAGAGAAATATCTCAATTTGAACAGAAGTAAATCAGAGTTCGGAAAAAACAAAATCAAGTTCTACGGATATATATTTTCTGATTCTGGAATTTACCCCGATCACGAGAAAAAAGCAGATAACGGAAATGTCAAAAGGCCAAAAAATCAAAGTGAAATCAGAAGCTTCTTTGGTATGACAAACTATGTATCATGCTTCATTGATAACTATTCGATGATTTCTGAACCTCTGAGACGCCTTGCGCAACAAAATCAATCATTCAAGTGGAATCGAGTGGAATGAACAAGATAAACGCGTTCAATCAGTTACGAAATGTTCTAGTGAACGATAACGTCATGGAATTCTTCGACCCACAAAAACACACAGAACTATGGGTTAATGCCAGTGTCGTGCGAATCAGCGAAATTTTATTAAAATAACAAGATCGTGTCATATGGAAGCAGATCTCTCACACCAGTTGAACAGCAGTACAGTCAGTCAGAGCGCGAGGCATTGGCTTGTGTGTGGGGTTGCCAGCATTTTCATCTTTATTTGTTTGGCAAACCATTTACCTTGATCATGGACCATCGACCTCTCGTGTCGATATTCAACAACAGAAAATAAATTCAGTCTGCCCGTCTCGAACGTTGGAAGTTAAAATTAACAACCTACAATTTCAAGGCTGTATATCGTGCTGGAAGATTAATGATTTCAGATTACTGCTCTAGACATCCGCTTAACGAGCGGTCAGGTGAAAGCATCCCAGAGAAATATTTAAGATTTATTGCTCGCGTGTCAGTGCCAGAATCATTGAATTTGTCTAATGTGATGAGAGCACAATGGAGGACTGTGTTATTCAATGTGTTATGAACACTCTCCAGAACAACGCATGGACAAAAACAAAATTGCTATAAAGATGATGCTTACCGGTGCTATCGGCACCTGGCTGATCAATTAACGGCCATGTCGTTAGATAGAGGAAAAATTTTATTACGCGGAACTCGGTTATGTATTCCAGAAACTCTACAAAAACATATCGTTAACCTTGCTCATGAAGGGCACCAAGGTCGCGTTAGATGTAAATCGCTCCTGACCAGACATACAAAAGTTATATTACTTATATGTCCGTTTCACCGACTACGACTCCAGGCCCAATCAATCCAGGCCACTACCAAAGAAGCCATGGGATGAAGTCTCTGTGGATTTCTGCGATCCTCTGGTGACTATTTCATGATAGTCATAGATGATTGCAGCCAGTTTCCAATTGTTAAAAGGTTAACAAATATTACATCGCAGAAAGTCATTCAGCGTCTTTTCAGACAGTTTTCGATATATTCGGCATACCAAGTGTAGCCAAGACAGACAATGGCGCACCGTTTAACAGCCGTATGTTCCCCCGATTTTGCAAACCAGTATGGGTTCAAACATCGTAAAGTAACACCGCTACAGCCTATGGCAAGCACTACGGCTGAAACTTTTATGAAGCCACTGGTGAAAGTCAATAAAAAAAGCAACGGAGTCAGGTCAAAACTACAGATCCGAACTCAGCCAGTTCCTCGTGAACTATAGAAGTACGCCACACCCTAGTACAGGGTTATCTCCAGCCGAATTGATGTTTACTCGAAAAATACAAACAAAACTTCCACAATTACGGTTAAACTAAATGACAAATGTGTTCGACAAGCCAAGAACGTCAGAAACCGCAAACTTGAATGAAACACTGACTTTACGCCGTTCACAAAGAGAACGTCAAACACCAAAACGTTATTTTGATTAAAATGATATCATTGTGAATTTAATAAATTGATAACGTGTTACAGGTCCTAATAATACCTTCATGATTACTAGGTGAAACAAGAGGCCCAAGAGGGCCTGTGGACGCTCTACTGGCTCTAGATAAAGTTTATGTATAAGGGGCCATAACTCTTTCAAATATCGTTCAACCAGAACATAGTGATGATATACGCAACTAGGCTTGGTACTGATTGTCCCTGACAAGTTTCGTTGAAATCCAGCCAGAGGTTCAGGAGAACTAGTCTGTACGAAGTTTGTGTATTAAAACCTTTAAGGGGTCATAACTCTGCCAAAATTCATTCAACCACAACACGGCAATAACAGGTACAACTAGGCTTGGTACTGATCATCCCCATCAAGATTCATTGAAATCCAGCAAGGAATTCAGAAGAGACTAATCTGGACAACGTTTGGCTATTAAAACCTTTAAAGGGCCATAACTCTGCCAAAAATAATTCAACACGAATATGGCGACGATATGCACAACTAGGCTTGATACTGATCATCCTTGTCAAGTTTCGTTAAAATCCAGTCAGGGGTTCAGGAGAACTAGCCCGGAAAATGTTTGTGTATCAAAAAACTTTAAAGGGCCATAACTCCACCAAAAATCTGTTAACCAGAATGCCACGATGATATGCACAACTATGCTTGCTGCTGATCATCCCTGTAGAGTTTCGTTGAAATGTGGGGAGGCGTTCAGGAGAACTAGTCCAGACAAAGTTTGTGTATTAAAACCTTTAAAGGGCCATAACTCTGCCAAAAATCATTCAACCGAAACACGGCAATGATTTGCACAACTAGACCTGATACTGATCATCCTTATCAAGTTTCGTTCAAATCCAGCCAGGGGTTCAGGAGAACTAGTCCAGACAAAGTTTGTGTATTAAAACCTTTAAAGGGCACCAAAATCATTCAACTGGAACACAGTGACGATATGTACAACTAGGCTTGGTACTGATCATCCTTGAAAAGTGTCACTGAAATCTGGCCAAATGAAGGCCCTTTCTTCTTAATCAGGCCAAAATATAGCATATTTCAGAAAATCAAGGGCCATAACTCCGGTGTAAATGGTCCAATCTGGCTGTTTTGAAACTTGTTGGAACTTTCATTGATAGTAACAATCTGGTAAAGTTCGGATGAAAAATGAAGGCCCTATCATAGTATTAACGAGGCAAAATATAGCATATTTAACTAAATCAAGGGCCATAACTCTGCTGTTTCTCGTCCGATCTGGTTGGTTTTCAAACTTGTCCAAGCTTTCATTAATATTAACAATCTGGTAATGTTTGGTAAAGATCGGATGAAAAATTAAGGCCCTATCGTCTTAACGAGGCAAAATATAGAATTATTAACTAAATCAAGGGCTATAACTCTGCCGTTGCTGGTCTGAACTGGCTGGTTTTCGAACTTGTCCAAGCTTTCATTGATAGTAACAATCTGGTACGGTTTGGTAAAGATCGGATGAAAAATGGAGGCCCTATCGTCTTAACGAGGCAAAATATAGCATTTTTAACTAAACCAAGGGCCATAACTCCGCTGTTATTGTTCCGATCTGGCTGGTTTTTAAACTTGTCCAAGCTTTCATTGATATTAACAATCTGGTAACGTTTGATAACGATCGGATGAAAAATGAGGGCCCTATCGCCTTAACGAGGCAACATATAGCATTTTTAACTAAGTCAAGGGCCATAACTCCGCTGTTACTGGTTCGATCTGACTGGTTTTCGAACTTGTCCGAGCTATCATTGATATTAACAATCTGGTGAAGTTTGGTAAAGATCGGATGAAAAATGAAGGCCCTATCGTCTTAACGAGGCAACATATAGCATTTTTAACTAAGTCAAGGGCCATAACTCCGCTGTTACTGGTTCGATCTGGCTGGTTTTCGAACTTGTCCGAGCTTTCATTGATATTAACAACCTGTTAAAGTTTGTTAAAGATCGGATGAAAAATGAAGGCCCTATCGTCTTAACGAGACAAAAGTTAACGACGGACGACGGACGACAGACGACGGACGACGGACGGACGGACGGAAGACGGACAACTCGCCATCCCATAAGCTCTGCTGGCCGTTGGCCAGTAGAGCTAACAAAACCATTATATTTGGATTATAATTCAAAGTGATTAAAACTGGTCACAATAACACCTGTTCAGTGAAGATATAATAAATATTTTGCGTGAAACAAATGTGCAAAACAAAAGTCTCTCAAAATCTTATTTTATAAAATTGAAATAAATGTTTTGCTTGTTATATATACTTAAGGAGTTTTCTCCGTAACATACCACTTTGAATAAACTATAGGTCTCTCTAAACAGTTATTTACCTTACCAGTCATGGTAGGAACTTTCTGGAGCTTAAAAAAAGGATCTGTGTTCTTCGGTCCTTGTTTATTTCTTAAAACGTGCAAATAATTTCTCTTTTTTTTGTTGCAGGTGCCAAGAATGGGAAAATTTCATGATTTCATACAGGTTTGGATATGCCTGAATGTTTCTGAGCCCAGATCTGAGGATCTAATACCGGGTAGTGATACACTTGAAAATGTAAGTGAAATGGACAAATTCAAGAGGGTCTCTTCAAACTATTGATATTAAAAAAAAGAAGCAAATTGGACTATTGATATTAAAAAAAAGATGCAAATTGGTCAACCCCGTGTTTTTTTGCTGGATAATTCGAGCAACAGTCTTCAAGTTTCACAAAGAAAATATTTTTAAGAAAATTCAGGAGGAAGTTCTACAATGGTCCGGAGGGGTCCTGCTACATATGTAGAGCAATGTAAAATTGTTGTGAGAGGTCAAGTCAAATGTGTGTTAGCACATCTGTGGGCAATTATCTCAAGAATTCAGCAAACGTTAATGAACCGAAATGATGGACATTATTATGTGTGAAATTCAAAACATCCTGGTCATTTATCAATAATCTTGTGCTTGGCATTCTTATTCAGAGATTTTATGGAAATCTAAACTGGACCTTAACAAATTAGTTTTATAACAACTGCACATGTGAAACTGCTATATTTATCCCAGATATTTCTCAATATGTTCGTGGGAAGGAAGAGACATTAGAAACAGGGATAATAGCTTATATACATTTTCACCAGAAACTTTCTGAAGCATTCTCATTAATTCTAATAACACTTCATGAAAAAGGATTGTGACTCTCATCTGAACTGATAGGTTTATATATAACATTGTATTCACTGTATCCTACATTCATTATCATATCATACATTTCTTCAAACATTTGTTTTAGGATTGTCAATACAGCAAAATGGATGTTAGTTAAATTTTGTTAATTATTGTGTAACCTTGAAAAAGGTGGGTGAATCCCACTGAAACGTTGGATTAAAGTGTAACAAGCGGTTCAAATTGCCCCGAGTCGCTAACCTGAGGGGATCAAATATAAACAAAAACTATCGAAATCTATTCAGTGGGTCAGGATAAACAGATTTTTTAAGGTTCTGACCATATATGGTAATGGTGGCCATCTTGGATAATGCATTGATCTAATTTGTATAATTCTGAAAGGCATTGACCTCAGAATCATCTGCTTGCAATTTGGTCAAAACTGACCGTGCAGTTTCTGAGATGTTGTTTACCCTCCCCTACCCACCCCAACGGCGGCCATCTTGGATGTGGCTGTGCCCTAATTTTAACAAATTTGAAAATCATTGACCTAAGGATCATCCATCTAAAGTTTGGTCAAAACTGACCAAGCTGTTTTGGAGAATATGATTTTTTTTTAAAGATTTTCCTATATAATTGTAAAACTGTGACCCCTGGGGCGGGTCAAGATTTGACCACATGGTCACCGTTTGAACAAACAACTTGGTAAAGGACCATGATCTAATGCAACATACAATATATGAGAGATCTATGTCTTGTGCTTTTTGGGAAGAAGAATGTTTAAATTCCCTATAGAAGTCTATGTATAACATGTGAAATCTCCATTATACAAACCTATAAACCCCGGGGCACAGCCATTTTTGTCCCTAGGAACTTCGTTTGTACAAATTTTGTAATCTAGGTTTTGGCGTTCATTTATAAACAACAAGAAATCTGCAGATTCACATGTCTCGCCTCATGGGGGCGGGACTCAAAAATAAAAGATAAATGATGCTTAAATGAAAGTTAATAAACATTTTAATAACTTACAAGAGGTCAATGACCTTGAAGCTCTACTGATTGATTTTGATTTCAGGAAGTAGTCGCTACAGACTTGTTTTTTGAAAATCTATTTTTAACCGTGGTGGCCATCTTGAATTTCCGGCCGACCTGAAATTTTGCTAGGATCAATTAGACATTAAGAGCAACATTCCTGTGAAGTTTCATGAAAATCCGTCAAGTAGTTTCAGAGGAGTAGTCGCTACAAGTTTTCATTATATAACTCTATGTAAACAAAGATGGCTGCCAGGTTTAACTTCAATTCAAAACGATTTTCGACAAGGACGAACATCATGTCATACTGATCATTTTAGAAAAAGTCCCATATCAATATCTCTTATAATTTTGAAGAAGTAGTCGCTACAAACTTATTTATTTTAAATCTATTTTTAGCTGTGGCGGCCATCTTGAATTTCCGGCCGACCTGAAATTTTTCTAGGATCAACAAGATATCAAGAGCAACATTCCTGTGAAGTTTCATGAACATCCGTCAAGTAGTTTCAGAGGAGTAGTCGCTACAAGTTTTTACTATATAACTCTATGTAGCCAAAGATGGCCACTGGCAGCCATGTTAAACGTCGAATCAAAATAATTTTCCACAAGGATCAACATCATGTCATGCTGATCATTTTAGAAAAAGTCCCATATCAATATCACTTATAGTTTTCAAGAAGTAGTCGCTACAAACTTTTTTTTAAAAATCTATTTTTAGCTGTGACGGCCATCTTGAATTTCTGGCAGTTCTGAAATTTTGCTAGGATCAATTAGACATCAAGAGCAACATTCCTGCAAAGTTTCATGACAATCCGTCAAGTAGTTTCAGAGGAGTAGTCGCTACAAGTTTTTACTATATAACTCTATGTAAACAAAGATGGCCGCTGGCAGCCATGTTTAACGTTGAATCAAAACGATTTTTGACAAGGATCAACATCATGTCATACTGATCATTTTAGAAAAAGTCCCATATCAATATCACTTATAGTTTTCAAGAAGTAGTCGCTACAAACTTGTATTTTAAAACTCTATTTTTAGCTTTGGCGGCCATCTTGGATTTCAAATCAACATGAATTTTTGCTAGGATCAACTAGACTTTATGGGCAACATTTCTGTTAAGTTTCATGAATATCCATCAAGTAGTTTCAGAGGAGTTGTCGCTACAAATAAAAGTTTACGGACAGACAGACGGACAGACGGAAGGACGGACAGACGGACGACGGACGCAGCACCACGGCATAAGCTCTGCTGATCTCTGATCAGTAGAGCTAAAAACAATGGAGTTTACCGTTTGCTGAGATGACATTTAAGTGCATTTGTTTAAAAACAAAACACCATTTTATGAAATAAATTATAAAAAAATCAAAAAAAATATCAAAAAAAAATAATCAGCTCCAATTAGTAGGGCAAGGTCATAGGTGAAATCCATGTGTCCAAAAATATGCACTACCCAAGACACAACTAAGTCAAAATAGAATGATTTGTCTTCAAAAGATTAAGCTATAAACTAGGTTTAAAGCATCTAGTGCATAATTATAGTTCATGAGAATGTGATATAAATGTAACAATTAAAGTTATCTGCCCTTTGCTTGGATGGTGAAGGTCACATCCACATTTGATTTTTGACATGTTGTGATGTACTACCCAAGAAATAACTATAAGCGAAGTTTGAAAGGTCTAATGCATAAAGTTTGTGAGAAAGTGACCTAAACGCAAATATTGAAGGTAAAAAATATTAAGTTATCTGCCCCTTGCTTAAAGGGTCAAGGTCACATCCACATTTGTTTTGTCATGTTGCAATGAACCACTCAAGATACAACTATAAGCAAAGTTTGAAATGTCTTATTGCATACAGTTTGTGAAAAAGTGACCTAAACGCAAAAGTTGACCTTAAAAATATAAGGTTATCTCCCCTTTGCTTGGAGGGTGAAGGTCACATCCACATTTGCTTTGTCATGTTGCGATGTACCACCCAAGATACAACTATAAACAAAGTTTGACAGGTGTAGTGCATACAGTTTGCGAGTAAGTGACCTAAACGCAAATGTTGAAGGTAAACATTATTACGTTATCTGCCCCTAGCTTGGAGGGTCAAGGTCAAGTCCATATTTGCTTTGTCACGTTGCAATGTACCACCCAAGATACAACTATAGGCAAAGTTTGAAAGGTGTAGTGCATATAGTTTGCGAGAAATTTAACTCAACGCAAAAGTGGAAGGTAAAAAGTATTAAGTTATCTGCCCCTTGCTTAAAGGGTCAAGGTCACATCCACATTTGTTTTATCATGTTGCAATGAACCACTCAAGATACAACTATAAGCAAAGTTTGAAAGGTCTTGTGCATACAGTTTATGAAAAAGTGACCTAAACGCAAATGTTGAATGTAAAAATTATTAAGTTATCTGCCCTTTGCTTAGAGAGTCAAGGTCACTTCTACATTTGCTTTGTCACGTTGCGATGTACCACTCAAGATAGAACTATAAGCAAAGTTTGAAAGGTCTAGCGCATACAATTTGTGAGGAAATGACCTAAACGCAAAACCGCCACAGCCGGAAAAGCAACACCTGTCTCTTTTTTTTCTCGAAAACTGTTAAAATCTGTTCAGCGGTTCTTGAAAAGAAGATTTTTTAAGGTTTTGAATATATGGTAATGGCGGCCGTCTTGGATGTCGCACTGACCTAATTTGTACAACTGTGGAAGGCAATGACCTCAGTATCTTCCACGTGAAATTTGGTTAAAATTGGTCAAGTGGTTTCTGAGGAGATATCGTTTAAAAATGTTGACCGGAGGCCACAGAAGGAAGAAAGGGGAGAAATGGCTTGCTTTATTGATAAAGGGGAGCAAATCTTGCTCACAATGACTAAAACGTTGCAGGAGTTGTCGCAACACAGCAAGAAACTTGACTCCGTTGCTAGCACTGTGCAAGTGTTGGAGCAAGAAATAAGAGGGTTACAAAGGAAAAGTTCATCTACTGAGGAACCAGGGCCAAGTAAATGAGCCAGGGTGCAGTAAGACGCAGGAGCCTGGGGAGTCAGAGACGGATGATGATGATGATGAAAATGGAGATGATAATGATGTGCAACAAGTCACCATTCATGATATGGACAAATTGTTCAGCACTAGCCAGACCCAAACTAATGATGGGACTAGTGACCTGTTTGAGGATCTGGAGCAGTTTTTGAGGAGAAAGTAATTACAAGGGACACATTCACAGACAAACTTGCTGTTGTGACAAACGCAAGCCTGAGAGTCCAGTGTGATGTTGTCAAATGTGCGGAACTCAAGGACAAATACAGAATGCCGGAAAATGTAGGCAATCTTCAAACATCAACAGGTAAGATACCTTTATCTGGTTGAAACTGCTACAAGAGACAAGGTCACGGGATGTGCAGATGTAAAAGGCAGTGACGCAAACCAACAAAACCAGTAAATTCGATGAATTGCTAACCCCCACCGAATGATGTATTATCCTCCAGTGGAAGTAAAATGTGTTCGGATTTTTTTTAATTAGTATAAATCATGACCTTGACCTTCATAAATTCGAATATCTACTAAATAGTATTTTTGAAATTCATCACCATAGTAGATTTGAAAAAAAAGATGTACCATTTTAAGGCATTGACTTTTATAGTGGGACTAAAGGGCTGGACTGGGTATAATATATATAGTAATAAATGTAATATACAAGAAATGTAAAATTGTATATCAATGATTATTTTTTAATTACCTGACCATGTGATATTTATCAATCTGATTATTTCATCTCATCACTACGGCTACTATCAGATGATCTTGTTATTTCAGGAAGATCGATGTATTTGGCTCAAGTTTGACTAGCTTTAAAATAAATCAAACTATCATTAATATAAACACTCAAGAAGGATAGAAATATCGGACAGGGAACGCAGCATTCAAGGACGACAGTCAACCACAAAACACAAAAACAAACACGCAAACAGACAAACGAAAAGGCAAAATTAATAAAAAATGCAAACGACATCACAAACACAAAAGGGTTGACAATAGGGCTACCGCCTTGGAACGGTCAGTGGCAAAGTAGGCCACTGGGGGTTTAAACCGGTTATAGGGTGCACCAAACCTCAAACCAAGTTTGACATGTGACAAAAGGCAGAGCCAAATATGACCCCAGTGTCACAATTTGAACAAACTTGGTAGAGGACCATCAGCTGAGTGTAAATACAAAATATTAAACTGTTGGCTCTTGTAGTTTCAGAGAAGAAGATTTTTTAAGTTTATCCCTATATAAGTCTATGTAAAACATGCGACCCCTGGGGTGGGGCCAAATTTGACCCCAGGGTCACCATTCAAACAAACTTGATAGAGGACCATAAGCTGAGTGTAAATACAAAATATTAAACCTTTGACTCTTGTAGTTTCAGAAGAAGATTTTTAAAGTTTTTCCCTATATATAAGTCTATGTAAAACTGCGACCCCTGGGGCGGGGTCAAATTTGACCCCAAGGTCACCATTTGAACAAAACTGGTAGAGGATCCATAAGCTGATAATAAATAAAAAAATATTAAACCTTTATCTCTTGTAGTTTCTGAGAAGATTTTTGAAGTTCTTCCCTATAACTCTATGTAAAACTGATCCAACATTAGGGTCCCTATAAGCTCCCCATTAAAGCAACAAGAGTTGCGCGCAACATGGTGTCTCGGCAAAAGTGACGCGTCCACTAAACATGTTTCAAATGACCTTCATCTTGATTTGTTTTTAATTAATTGTTTAAGATCAAGGTCACTTAAATACATGTACCGTCAATATTTGCATTAAAAATTGGTGACGGTACATGTATTTAAGTGAACTTGACTCGGACCCAGGGTCAGTTGGAGGGCTGGAAGTTATTGGCATTAAGACAGACAATGGCCAGTAGGTTATATATGAAATTTGAACAAGGGTTACACTGCCATTTTATTGGGATGACAGTAGGGTAAGTGTGATGTTTGGTGCACCCTAGAACCTGGGTTAAACCCCCAGCGGTCTTTTTTGCCACTGACCGTTCCAAGGCAGTATCCCTATTGTGTTTGTGACGTCATATGCCTTTATTCCTTATTAACATTTCATGTTTGTCTTTTTGCGTGTTTTTGGGTTTACTATGTTCTGTGAAAGCTGCATTTCCTGTTCGACTTTTATACTTATTTTCACAAATAGGGATAAGGGATGAAGAACGACAGAAAATAAAAGTGAGTCTTTCTATAGGGCACATATTCTTTGTAAATACCTCTGACAAGTTTGTTGCTGGGAAAACACAGCAAAACTTTAATAGTTGGACAAAAATTACAAACAACAAATGGTTTGACGATTTGGATCAAGAAAAAACTTATTTAGAACTTGAGAGATTTTTAAACTGCAAAATTATTGAGGTTTGTGGTCATGCCAAAGCAAACAATGAATACATTTCAAACATTTTCACAAGACCCCAAAACAGATGGAACCAAAATACGAATAATTCTAAACTTAAAACAGTTTAACTCAAAATGCATGGAAAACATACATTTGAAAATGGAGACGCCACAATCTGCAGTGGAATCGATGCCCAAAGATTGTTACGTTGCTTCTGAAGATCTCTCAGAGGCATTTTAGTCCACCCCTATTGCAATAGACAATAGAAAATATTTTAGGTTTTGGCACAAAGGAACTAAATACCAATTCACAACCCTAGTGATGGGTATGACATCACTGCTGAGGGTTTTTACGAAAATCATGAAACCAGTTTTCTCTACCTAAAGGGCTAAGGGCTATTTAAGCACGGCATACATCGATGATTCATGTTTGCAAGGTTCATCATTAACAGTCGACCTCATGGATTATTTGGGATCAACAGTCCATCCCAAAAATTCAGTATTAATACCTAGTAAACAGATCTTAGGATTCGATCTGTGCTCAGAAACAATGACTATTAAAGTATCATTAGTACGCCGGGAAGAATTAATTGCACTATGCATACGTGTACGGGTCAAATCCAAGTTACAATACGACAATTTGCTCAACTGATCGGTAAAATGATCGCTGCCGAGCAATGTGTTCAATTCGCTCCGTTGTTTTACAAGCCGCTCGAAAAAATTAAACAGAAAAACTTACGAATTACAAAAGGTAAATTTGAAAAATTCATGATAGTCCTATCTGCAATAAAACCACTTTTAAATTGGTGCTAACCTTCCAATTAATCACAAAATGGATTCTTATGCACAACCTACAGTAGTGATATACTCAGATGCTTCAAAACAGGGGTGGGGAGCAGTCAATAAAGCTGTTCAGCTTAAGACAGTGGTATTTACATGAACAGGCTCTTCATATCAATATACTGAAAGATATAAGTTAATAACAGACTGCTCATGTTCTAGACTATGCGTGGCAGAGGTCCTAAACAATATAATTAACATAATTATGGAATTTATACAGGGCATTGTTTTTCAAACAGTATCTGCGAGAAAATAAATCTAAATGTTTAAATTTACCAGCTATGCAGCAATTATAATTTCGTTATTATTTCAATGTAAAGGGAGGTAATTTCACAAATGGTAAACTTTGGTTCCCTATATCTTTATAATGGCAAGGTTATTGTCAATTGGTTTTGCGTTTTTTATAACTTGAGACTCAGAACAGTCATTTACTAAAGGTTAATCAAGCTCTTTACCATATTTGTGTTTTTTAATGTCAAATATGCTGTTTTAACAAAATGGGACATAACTTTGATACTTACACTGGAACACAAAAGAATATCGCCCTTATTCCAATGTTTTCAAATACACATTATAAAATTGCAATGTATTTATTTAAGCTAGATATCCATATTTACTTGCTAAACTTATTTCTATCAGTATATTTTAGAACTGAAAGCATTGTGAGTTTGCCCTGATGTCTTCATGTAAATAGATGTGCATATTTTCATGGATAATACCACTAGCTGTGCATATGTCAATAAGTTTGGGGGGAGGAAGATTGGTCTAGAAAACTTAGCAAGAGATATCTGGTTCTGGTGTTTGGACAGGTAAATACATTTGAGTGCAGCTCATGTTCCTGGTATTTGCAATGGGGAGGCAGACGAAATGACTCGAAGGTTCAATGACGATCTAGAATGGTCTAGATCAGAAAAACAATTTCAAATAATACTGTCAAAATTCCCAGAAATATCAGTGGATTTGCGTACATTAACATACCGAATACTTTATTGTAAAACACTTAAAATAAATCTTCCACCTCTTCGGTTACACTCTGCGTCATCAATACAAATTTCACAAAATAACTCTTCATTTCTTAAAACTGAACCATCCCAGGCAAAATGGAGACCATGGTTTACCATGGTCACCATGTTTTTTGATTGCCACCCATGAACTACCATGGTAGACCATCAAATACCATGGTTTTATCCATCTTTGACCATGTTTGACCATGGTCAGACCATGGTCATATTCGATAATGATGGTAAACTATTTTTGACCATGGTCAAAGTTTGTAGACCATGGTTGACCATGATGTTGACCATGGTTGACCATGGTAGAGATTTGGAGACCATGGTCTTAAAATATATAAAGAATTAAACTGAGTGAAAATGAGACAATCACTGACTTTTAGAAAACAAACTGTACTCTAGATATTTGGCAAATCTTCATAAAACAAATTTCAGTTAATTTTTGATAAAGTTTAATGAATGTATTTATATTTGAACTTTTTTTTAAACAGAGAAATAATATTTTTTTGCAATTTCTCTTTAGATTTCAATAAAAGTGCATAAAAAGAAAAAAGACAAGTTGTAAAACTATTGAATAAATTAGATTAAGGAATGGTGCAGATGTTTCTGTTGAAATCAAAGACTTGTGGGATAAGTGATATATTCACATCCAAGTCAAAGAGTGACATAATTGACCTTGGTCAAGCACTGGCAGATTGTAATGTTTATTAGGGCTGCAAGAAGCAGGTAAATACTGCTAGATGGGTGTTATAAGATAACTGATTTTACATCTGGTTATTTAAGGAAATGGATTAAGGTGCATTCTTGGAAAAGATTTTGCTCATTTTGAAATTTTGTTTGGGAAAAAAGATTTGCATGGAAAAAGGCTTAAATAGTGTCCATTTAACTTAATTAATTCTGTGTTTCCCCACAAAATGTGTGTGGATTTAATGTATATATCTGGACTATGTTGTCAAAAACTGAATTAGAAGGTTATAGTTACAAGTGAAACCTAACACAACATGAAATGATTGACAAGTGAGGTGACAAAGAAGTTTCAATTTGCTACATGTAGAAATAAAATAATGCTAATTTGACACAGTAACCTCATATTAGAAAATTTTGAGCCTAACTGCATAACATAAAATGCCAACAGTGTATTTAATGTGAGCTTTTTTATTTGAGTTAGTCATCTAATTGATTTTGCTTAATCTCATTTAATATTTATTAATGAAGTCCATGATGTTTAAATGATGATTTAAGAAATTATCTTGCTGAAATTGATCACACTTATTTTACTGATATGATTGTTGAAATAAAATAAAATGAAAATGTCTATACCCAAAATGTATAGTATGAGTAGTAAAGAGATGAAAAGGTATAGGTGTAAATGTATGATTATGTCAAGTGGATGTCTTTGATATGTCATGGTGTTTGACCATATCAAATATCACTTATAGTTTTCAAGAAGTAGTCGAATTTTTTTTTAAAATCTATTTTTAGCCATGGCCCATTTTGAATTTCAGGCAGACCTGAATTTTTGCTAGGATCAGCTAGACATCATGTGTAACATTCCTGTGAAGTTTCATGAAAATCTGTCAAGTAGTTTCAGAGGAGTAGTCGCCACAAATCTTTCCTGTATAACTCTATGTAAACAAAGATGAACTTTGGTTAGGACCAACTAACTACATGTCATTTCAGTAATTTTGGTAAAGGTTCCAAATCAATATCACTTATGGTTTTTGAGAAGTAGTCGCCACAAAATCACATTTTTAAAATCTATTTTTAGCCGTGGTGGCCATCTTGAATTTTCGGTCGACCTGAAGTTTTGCTAGGATCAACTAGACATTAAGAGCAACATTCCTGTCAAGTTTTATGAAATTCCATCAAATCGTTTCATAGGAGTAGTCGCCAAAAGGTTTTCCTATATAACTCTATGTAAACAAAGATGGCCGCTGGTGGCCATGTTTGACATCCAATCAAAAGTTAACTTTGGTTAGGACCTACTACATGTCGTGCTAGTCATTTTGGTAAAGGTTTCACATCAATATCTCTTATGGTTTTTCAGAAGTATTCGCCACAATATCGCATTTTTAAAATCTATTTTTAGCAGTGGCAGCCATCTTGAATTTCCTATCGACCTGACATTTTGCTAGGATCAACTAGACATCAAGAGCAACATTCCTGCCAAACCATGAAATTCCATCAAGTAGTTTCAGAGGAGTATTCGCCACAAGTTTTTCCAATATAACACTATGTAAACAAAGATGGCCACTGGCGGCCATGTTTGACATCCAATCAAAATTAACATTGGTTAGGATCAACAACATGTCGTGCCAGTCATTTTGGTAAACGTTCCAAATCAATAGCACTTACGTTTTTTGAGAAGTAGTCGCTACAAAATCTCATTTTTAGTATTTATTTTTAGCTGTGGTGGCCATCTTGAATTTCCGACCGACCTGAATTTTTGCTAGAATCAACTAGACATCTAGAGCAACATGCCTGTGAAGTTTCATGAACATTAGTCGAAGAAGTTTCAGAGGAGTAGTCACCACAAAAAAAGTTAACGGACAGACAGACGGACGGACGGACGGACGACGGACGCCGCACCACGGCATAAGCTCTGCTGATCTTTGATCAGTAGAGCTAAAAACATAATCTTTAAATAAGGCACTGTTCTTAAAAACATTATTCTTACAAAAATACTGCAAGACTTCTAGCAGTCAGCTGTTTTAATTACCACTCTGTGGTTCCGTACTATATTATCGTTTTACCTGCAGTACAGACAGCTACTTGTAGCTCAGAGAGTATTGGTGAGTGTAGATTAAAGTGGACTGCTCTACCAAAATTCACCAGCTCGATCGCGAGTGAAATGGTCGCTTTTTCATGCTTGACTGGGCCGCTATTTATTTCTATAAAAACAACAGGTATCAACTGCTACATGAAACACAGCCAAAACAAATACCAATTTACAAAACCCATACCATTTCCAATACACCGTCTGAAATAGAGGCGGCGATCTTTAGATCACTACATTACGTCAATGTATTATCTCTGAAACTCGGTAGCACTAATTCGTATACTCCAGTTCAATCTACTGAGGATGATGTTGTTTCCACATATATCACTCGGTGTACTACTTTCAAGGTTGGGGTAGACGAAAAGCAGAACAAGCTGCCAACTATGTACTGGATTCCTAAATTACAAAACAAGAGGTCGAAATAGCCCTGAGTCGCTCACATGACAATTGTTGCAAAGAGGAAAAGGTAGTTAACAAGTGAAATTGATTATTAGTTTGAAAACTTTGTACGACATAAGGTAAAGTTACAAAACTTGGTTCTTCGTATTTACAGTTTGTTTTGTTTCTTTTGCTCGTATTTACAGAGAATGTTTGTATGGAAATGGACAGATAGGAAACCCCGGGCGCAGCCATTTTTTACCCTAGGAACTTCATTTGCATATATAAACAACAAGAGGTCAATGACCTTGAAGCTCTACTGATAGGTTTTTGATCAACAAGAGGTCAATGACCTTGAAGCTCTACTGATAGGTTTTTGATAGCCAGATCAGCATTCCTGTGGTTTCATGAAAATCTGTCAAGTAGTTTCAGAGGAGTAGTCGCTAAAAATTTTACTAGATAACTCTATGTAAACAAAGATGGCCGCTTACAGCCATGTTTAACATCGAATCAAAACGATTTTTGACAAGGACCAACATCATGTCATACCGATCATTTTAGAAAAAGTCCCATATCAATATCACTTATAGTTTTCAAGAAGTAGTCGCTACAAACTTGATTTTGAAAATCTATTTTTAGCCGTGGCGGCCATCTTGAATTTCAGGCCGACCTGAAGTTTTGTTAGGATCAATTAGACATCAAGAGCAACATTCGTGTGAAGTTTCATGAAAATCCGTCTTGTAGTTTCAGATGGCCTCTGGCAGCCATGTTTAACGTTGAATCAAAATTTTCGACAAGGATCAAGATTATGTCATAATGATCATTTTAGGAAAAGACGCATATCAATATCACTTATAGTTTTCAAGAAGTAGTCGCTACAAACTTGTTTTTTGAAAATATATTTTTAGCCGTGGCAGCCATCTTGAATTTCCGGCCGACCTGAAATTTTGCTAAGATCAATTAGACATCAAGAGCAACATTCCTGTGAAGTTTCATGAAAATCCGTCAAGTAGTTTCAGAGGAGTAGTCGCTACAGGTTTTCATTATATAACTCTCTGTAAATAAAGATGGCCGCTAGCGGCCATGTTTAACGTCAAATCAAAATAAGTTTTGACAAGGATCAACATCATTCCATACTGATCATTTTAGAAAAAGTCCAATATCAATATCACTTATAGTTTTCAAGAAGTACTCGCTACAAACTTGAGTTTGAAAATCTTTTTTTAGCTGTGACGGCCATCTTGAATTTCCGACCGATCATTTTAGGAAAAGACGCATATCAATATCACTTATAGTTTTCAAGAAGTAGTCGCTACAAACTTGTTTTTTGAAAATATATTTTTAGCTGTGGCAGACATCTTGAATTTCCTGCCGACCTGAAATGTTGCTAGGATCAGTCAGACATCAAGAGCAACATTCCTGTGAAGTTTCATGGAAATCCGTCGAGTAGTTTCAGTGGAGTAGTCGCTACAAGTTTTTACTAAATAGCTCTATGTAAACAAAGATGGCCGCTGGCAGCCATGTTTAACGTCAAATCAATACGATTTTCGACAAGGACCAACATCATGTCATGCTGATCATTTTAGAAAAAATCCCATATCAATATCACTTACGAGTTTTCAAGAAGTAGTCGCTACAAACTTGTTTTTAAAAAATCTATTTTTAGATTTGGCGGCCATCTTGGATTTTACATCAACATGAATTTTTGCTAGGATCAACTAGACTTAATGGGCAACATTTCTGTAAAGTTTCATGAAAATCCATTCAGTAGTTTCTGAGGAGTAGTCGCTACAAAAGAAAGTTTACGGACGGACGGATAGATCAGTAGAGCTAAAAACTGTCGAAATCTATTCAGTGGTTCATAAGAAGCAGATTTTTTAAGGTTCTGACCATATATGGTAATGGCAGCCATCTTGGATAATGCATTGATCTAATTGGCATATTTTTGAAAGGCTTTGACATCAGAATGATCCGCGTGAAATTTGGTCAAAATTGCCCGTGCAGTTTCTGACCATTTAAAAACCCACCCACCCTTCAACGGCGGCCATCTTGGATGTGGCATTGACCTTAGGATCAACCGTCGGAAGTTTAGTCAAAAGTGACCAAGAAGTTTTGGTGAATAAAGTTTTTAAAAAGATTTTCATATATATAATTCTATGTAAAACTGTGATCCCCGGAGCGGGGCAAGATTTGACCCCAGTCACCATTTGAACAAACTTTGTAGAAGACCATAAGCTTATGCTACATACAATATAGGAGAGATCTATGTATTGTGCTTTTAGAGAAGACTTTTTAAATTGCCTATATAAGTATGTAAATATGTAAAATCTCCATATACAAACTTTAGATCCCCAGGGCATAGCCATTTTTAACCCTAGGAACTTCATTTGTACAACTTCTGTAGTCTAGGAGTTGGTAATTATTTATAAATAAAAACTGTCAAAATCTGTTCAGAGGTTCTTGAGAAGATGCTTTTTTAAGGTTTTGACAAATTTGAAAATCATGGACCAAAGGATCATCAATGTGAAGTTTGGTCAAAACTGACCAAGCAGTTTTGGAGAATAAGATTTTCCTATACTATTCTATATACAAGAAATCCGTGGATTCACATGTCTCGCTTTGTGGGGGCTGGACTTAAAAATAAAAAGGTCAATGATGATTAAATGAAAGTTTGTAAACATTTTAGTAACTAAAAACAATCGAGTTTGTCGTTTGCTGAGATGACATGTAAGTGCATTTGTTTAAAAACAAAATGCCATTCTATTAAAAACAAGAGGCCCAAGAGGGCCTGTGGATGCTCTACTGGCTAAAACGGCTCTTATATCAAGGGTTGTCGACATAAAATTCCCATCAGTAGTTTTTTTTAAAATATTGCAAAAACAACAGGGATAGGATGGCCTTAGATCGCTCACCTGGTAATCATGGGCAATAAGTCTGCTGTGTCTAGTCCGGCATGGGCATGTTTTAATTTGTTTCACTTTCTTCTATGAATGAAATTTCATAAAATGGGTGTGGGGAGAGGGTGTATATTAACATTCTAAACAAATATGGTAAAGATCAGATAAAAAATGAAGTAACTACAGATTTAACAAAGGAAAATACAATATAGCATTTTTAGCCATAACCTTTCGTTACTAACTAGATCTAGCTGGTGTTCGAATTTGTCCAAAATTTCATTGATATACCATGCCTTGCACAACTAGACATCATACTGAGGCTTCCTGCCAAATTTTGTAGAAATCCAACAAGCCATTTAGGAGGAGTAGCGCCGACAAGCAATTTAAAGTAAAAGTGCCATAACTCTGTCATAAATCAGCAAACAGGAACAAAAGCGCAATATGCATAACTAGACATCTTACCGATGCTTCCTGCCAAGTTTCGTCGAAATCAAACAAGGCGTTTAGGAGGAGTAGCGCCGACAAGAAATTAAAACAAAAATATAAGGGGCCGTAACTCCATCAAAAATCAACAAACCAGAAAAAAAAATCAATAGGCACAGCAATGCTTCCTGCTAACACGGCGTTCACAACAAAAAAAAATAAACAAAAAAATAATGAAATAAGAAAATTAAACAAAAAAAAACAAATATATCGAAAAAATATATATCTATTAAAAAAATATATATATATTAAAAAAAGATAAATATACTAATAATAATAAAAAAAAAGGGCAAAACATCTGGTAAAGTTTGGTAAAGATCAGATGAAAAATAAAAGCCCTATCGTATTAACTAGGCAAAATATAGCATTAAATCAAAGGCCATAACTCCGCTGTTATTGGTCCAATCTGGCTGGTTTTCGAACTTGTGCGAGCTTTCATTGATATTAACAATCTGGTAAAGTTTGGTAAAGATCGGATGAAAAATGAATACCTTTGGCCAGTAGAGCTAAAAATCATCAGCTCCAAAAAGTAGGTCGAGGTCATAGATGCAATCCAGGCATCCAAAAAACATCTAGTGCATAATTCTAGTTCATGATGAAGTGATGTAAAGTTATCTGCCCTTTGCTTGGATGTTGAAAGTCACATCCACATTTGCTTTGTTACGCTGCCTTGTACCACTCAAGATACAACTATAAGCAAAGTTTGAAAGGTCTTAGTGCATACAATTTGTGAAAAAGTGACCTAAACGCCAAAGTCGAAGGCAACAATTATAAGGTTATCTGCCCTTGCTTGGAGGGTCAAGGTCACTTCCACATTTGCTTTGTCACGTTGTGATGCACCACTCAAGATACAACTATAAGCAAAGTTTTAAAGGTCTAGTGCATACAGTTGGTGAAAATGTGACCTAAACGCAAAAGTTGAACCTAAAAATTATTAAGTTATCTGCCCTTTGCTTGGAGGGTCAAGGTCACTTCCGCATTTGCTTTGTCACGTTGCCATGTACCACCCAAGATACAACTATAAGCAAAGTTTGAAAGGTCTAGTGCATACAGTTTGTGAAAAAGTGACCTTAACGTAAAAGTTGAACCTAATAATGATTAGTTATCTGCCCTTTGCTAGGAGGGTCAAGGTCACCTCCACATTTGCTTTGTCACGTTGCGATGTACCACCCATGATACAACTATAAAACCAAAGTTTGAAAGGTCTAAACGCAAAACTTGAATGTTGACGCCGCCGCCGAAAAAGCAACACCTATGTCTCTTTTTTCTTCGAAAAGGCGAGACAAAAACTGTGAACCCCTGGGCGGGGCAAGATTTGACCCCAGGGTCACCATTTGAACAAACTTTGTAGAGGACCATAAGCTTATATGAGAGATTTACATCTTATACTTTTAGAGAAGAAGATTTTTTAAATTCCCTATATAAGTCTATGTAATACATATAAAATATCCATATACAAACTTTGGACCCTGGGGCACAGCCATTTTTGACCACAGGAACTTTGTTTGTATAATTTTTGTAGTCTAGGAGTTGGTAATTATTTATAAACAAAAACTGTCAAAAACTGTTCAGCGGTTCTTGAGAAGAAGCTTTTTTAAGGTTTTGTCCATATATGGTATTTGCGGCCATCTTGGATTTCGCATTGAGCTAAGTTGTACAATTTTGGAAGGCATTTAGATCAGTATCATCCACATAAAATTTGGTCAAAATTGGTCTAGTGGTTTCTGAGGATATGCCTTATATAAGTCTATGTAAAACATGTAAATTATTCATATACAAACTTTGGAACCCCGGGGCACAGCTACTTTTGACCCTAGGAACTTCAATTGTATAACTTTTGTAGTCTAGGAGTTGACGATCATTTATAAATAAAAAAGTGGACGCTCTACTGGTTAAACATAAAGTTTATGTATAATATCATTCAACCGGAACATGGCGATGACATACGCAACTAGGCTTGGTACTGATCATCCCTGCCAAGTTTTGTTGAAATCCAGCCAGAGGTTCAGGAAAACTACTAGTCTGTATAGAGTTAGTGTATTAAAACATTTAAGGAGTCATTACTCTGTCACAATTTATTGAACCAAAACACGGCAATGATAGGTGATAAGTTTGTCTATTCAAACCTTTAAAGGGCCATAACTCTGCCAAAAAGTATTCAATCGAATATGGCGATGATATGCACAACTAGGCTTGATACTGATCATCCTTGTCAAGTGTCATTTAAATCCAGCCAGTGGTTCTGGAGAATTAGCCCGGAAAATGCCTGTGTATCAAAAACCTTTAAAGGGCCATAACTCTGCCAAAAATCTGTAAACCGGAACGCGACTATGATATGCACAACTAGGCTTGGCGCTGATCATCCCTGTCAAGTTTCAGGCAAGGTTTTCAGGAGAACTAGTCCAGACAAAGTTTGTCTATTCAAACCTTTAAAGGGCCATAACTCTGCCAAAAAGTATTTAATCGAATATGGCGATGATATGCACAACTAGGCTTGATACTGATCATCCCTGTCAAGTGTCATTTAAATCCAGCCAGTGGTTCAGGAGAATTAGCCCGGAAAATGCCTGTGTATCAAAAACCTTTAAAGGGCCATAACCCTGCCAAAAATCTGTAAACCGGAACGCGACTATGATATGCACAACTAAGCTTGGCGCTGATCATCCCTGTCAAGTTTCAGGCAAGGTTTTCAGGAGAACTAGTCCAGACAAAGTTTGTGTATTAAAACATTTAAAGGGCATAACTCTGTCAAAAATCATTCAACCGGAACACAGCGATGATTTGCACAACTAGACTTGGACTTGGAACTGATCATCCCTAAAAAGTTTCGTTTAAATCCGGCAAGGAGTTCAGGAGAACTAGTCAGGACAAAGTTTGTGTATTAAAACCTTTAAAGGACATAACTCCGCCGAAATCATTCAACCGGAACACGGTGACGATATGTACAACTAGGCTTGATACTGATCATCCCTGAAAAGTTTCACTGAAATCCGTCCAAATGAAGGATCTTTCGTCTTAATGAGGCCAAAATATAGCATATTTCAGAAAATCAAGGGCCATAACTCCTGTGTTAATGGTCCAATCTGGCTGTTTTTCAAATTTGAAAGGGCTTTCATTGATATTAACAATCTGGTTGGATGAAAAATGAAGGCTCTATCATTTTAACAAGGCAAAATATAGCATTTTTAAATAAATCAAGGGCGTAAATCAGCTGTTACTGGTCCGATATGGCTGGTAAAAAAAATTAAAATAATAATAATAATAAACATTATTAAAAAAAAGAAATATTTAAAAAATTAAAATAATGAAAACAAATATTTAAAAAATAAAAAAAAATAAAAAATTAAACGAAAAAAAACAACTTATAAAATTTGGTAAAGATCAGATGTAAAATTAAGGCCCTATCGTATTGAGGCAAAATATAGCACTTTTAACTAAATCAAGGGCCATAACATCACTGTTACTGGTCCGATCTAGCCGGTTTTCAAACTTGACCGAGCTTTCATTGACATTAACAATTCGGTAAAGTTTGGTAAATATCGGATGAAAAATGAAGGCCCTATCGTCTTAACGAGGCAAAATATAGCATTTTTAACTAATCAAGGGCCATAACTCCGTTGTTACTGGTCCGATCTGGCTGGTTTTCGAAGTTATCTGAGCTTTTATTGATATTAACAATCTGGTAAAGTTTGGTAAAGATCGGATGAAAAATGAAGGCCCTATCGTCTTAACGAGTTAAAAGTTAACGGACGGAAGGACGACGGACAACGGACGGACGACGGACAACTCGCCATCCCATAAGCTCTGCTGGCCCTTTGCCAGTAGAGCTAAAAACTGTCAAAATCTGTTCAGTGGTTCTGAGAAGAAGAATTTTTAAGGTTTTGACCATATAGGGTAATGGCGCCATCTAGGATGTTGCATTGACTTAATTTGTACAACTTTGGAAGGCAGTGACCTTAGTATCGACCAAGTGAAATTATGTCAAAATTGGTCAAGCGGTTTCTGAGGAGATGTCGTTTACAAATGCCCTATGTAAGTGTATGTAAAACATGTAAAATCTCTATAGTAACAAACTTTGGAACCCGGGTCTCAGCCATGTTTGACCCTAGGATCTTCGTTTGTACAACTTTTGTAGTTTAGGAATTGGCGACAACGGACAAAAAGCGGTCACAATAGCTCACTTTGAGCCTTCGGCTCCGGTGAGCTAAAAATCGGTATATATTATTTCGAATTCTAGTGCCTGCACCACCACAAACATTTCCAAACTTTTAACTTCTTGTCTTACTGCCGTTAAAGATTGTGTTAAACAATATTGTGCTAAAACTCTGGGATTAATTTATTTTGTTCTATTAAAAATTCAGGAGACGTTCTTGCTAAAATTTGCAATAAACGTCAAGTTTCATCTATAAGCACTCGACTTCTCTACGCTATATACAACCTTACCACATCACCTTATCAAAGACAAGCTTATTGCTCTTATTCAAAAAACTTCCGCTAGAGAAAAAAAATACATTTTTGGCCTGTAATAATATTAAAGCGTATTTTACTAACGGCAGTTTAGACAATTACACTATGTGGACTTGCAAAGAAGTTTGTGAAGTACTCATCTTCCTATTAGATAATATTTTCATGATGTATGGAACTACCGTTATAGACAAATTACTGGTATCCCTATGGGTACGAACTGTGAAAATGGTGAAATGATTAGCAAAATATATGACAAGAGAGATGATTTTAATTTTGATATTGTTAATTATCCTAATTTAGATGGTGGTGTTCCCCGAACAACTTCTTATGGGGTCTATTTGTCTCAACTTATTCGTTTTTCTAGAGCTTGTAGGACTTTAATATTCGTAATCTTTGTATAACTAAAAAGCTACTCCATCAGGGCTACCGTTACCATAAACTTCGTAAAACTTTTGCAAAATTTTATTATCGTAACCCTGATCTTCTTTCCAAATATAAAAGTAATTTAAGAATTCTTCTGCGACAAGGACTATCACAACCTGTCTTCTATGGTGACGTGATTTACAAACTTCGTAAGATCCTTGGTCACGATCATTTTCATACTATCTTTTTTAAAAGGTTTATCAAAAGAGGTTATGACCCTATCATTTTCAACGCACTGCATGCTTGGTAGTGGACCCATTCACAGTTCGCCACTATGCTTTCTTCTTTAATTGTGCGATGACCGGACAGGCTGTGGACCCCATGATGTCTACCTAAAGCCCAAATGGACGGTGGCGTTTGATGTTTGTCTGCAATCTTGTCGTGCCCTCAATGGTTTGTTCTCTTGCTGCTCTGACTTCTGCCAAGTCACTGAGTACCTTCTTTGTGGCTTTCTATGCTATCGTTTTTTTAATATTTATGTATACACCAGCATCTTTCTGTTTTACTTATATTGCCTATTAATGCTGCCTTGTTGGTTAGAGAATAGTTCATGGCGGGGATCTCTTTACTTACACTATCCCGTTTTATTGGGATGACAGTAGGGTAAGTGTGGTTTGGTGCAACCTAGAACCTGGTTTAAACCCCCCCAACGGCCTTTTTTGTCACTGACCATTCCATGGCGGTAGCTCTATTGTCAACCCTTTTTTGTTTGTGATGTCTTATTTGGCCTTTCATTCATCTTTAAAGTTGTTCTTTGTTTCTGTGTGTGTTTGTGGTTGACTCTTATCCTTGAATGCTACTTTTCCAGTTTGATTTTTACTTATAAACACAAGGAACTAAAATAACAGCAGTGTCATTGACTGTTAATGGTTTACGGATGTGATTTTTGTATTCGTGAATATTTATTCGTATTCGCTACCCCATATTCGATACGTATCGTATTTGCCACCTAGTGTATTCGTTACAGCCCAAATGTTAACGGACGAGAATGCGTGACAATCAAGTTATTGTGTTCCTCAATTAGATAATGGAAGACGACAACGCGCCATCTCAAAGCTTCATGGCCTTTGGCAAGCAGACCTAAAAAACAAAAATATAGAAACTTCACATATGCTTTACCTTTACATCGTGATCACGCAAATCAACCAATGCCTTTTCCAGCCTTATCCACGTAGCGGGAATCAATTCTCCCCAGTAATCCTGCTGTGACGCTAAATTCAATATCTTCTTCTTTAGTGCTTCCAAGATTGGGTCGACCATCGAATTGTCGACTGGAAAAAAATGAGCTAAGTGGTACTCGGTCGCCTTGCCTGATAGGAAATGTCTCATAGCTTCAAAGTAAGCATTGGACAGCTCATCTTTCCTCGGCTGTATAATTTAAAAAGAAAATAAACCGATAAACGCTTATCAATTAGCAAAACATAAAATAATTTAATTACTTTTTTTAATACCATAAATGCCAATGGTGAATTAGAACTATCACTAAAGGTTGCGGTGTCCTAAATAATCATTAAAACAAGCCACGCCCCTTTCCCGGATTGACATGCAGCAGGAGTAAAGGGTCATGAACATTTGAAAATGGTGTGACAATATTTGCAAATTGAAGTTTTAGATGTGTAACATATTGGCTAAAATGGTTGTATTTATTAGTGATGAAAGTTTTGAAAAAAACTATTTTTTTCATGTTTGGTAAAATTACCTCCAAATGAGATTTCGGTCATTTTTAACTGCGAATTTGACACAAAAATCTTACACAGACCTGGCAGGTGACTTTACTTTAGGGAACGATGGTTATTTTATGGTTTAAATGATTTGTCATGAAAATTGCTTGGAAATAGGACATTGTATGTTTAGGTTTGTCAGTAACCAGATGCCACCTCATACAGCCATCTATGGGAAGTTAATTAGTGGTCGCAACGTGAAGGTAATGAATACCCCCACTTTTTTGATACAGCCAATGAGAATGAGCATCATCAAGGATAACAAGCAAATTCAGAGAATTATGGTCCACCGCCTGATAGGAACAGCCAATGTAAAAATCAGTTGATATGTACAATCCAAACTCAGTATCTCGAATTTCAAGGGACCGGGAGAAAAGTTAAAGTTATCCGAAGTTCGAAATAAACGATTTTGGCAGACTTGTCTTCAATTTTATTACCCCACCCACCAGTTTTACACTATACATATATATTACCGATATTAGCCGACTTTTAATGAAATACATGTTTTCTTCCTTCATATATGTTTATGAATATGTTTCTTTACTGTTATAATTTCATTCAGATCAAACAGAAAAATGCAATTACATAAATTACTGATTGTTATTATCACGCTCAAATTTGAGACATGTATTGCAGCATGCTACTTTTGCTTTGTCAGTTTGTATTATTCGGGCATAGCATGTTAAAGCCGTATAAGAACATGTTTTGGTAATTAAATAAATCAGCAAAATATTTATGATTCCATATTTTATTTAAAACATAGAAAGACATGTATACAATGACAATATTTTCACAAATTATACGTTTCGTCCAAGTCAAATTAGTAAAATTCTTATAATTGTTTTAACCCATGTGATGGCCTTTGTTTTCAATTATCGTAAACAAACTTCCTCGATAACAAGCTTTAATTTACCTTGAAAATCAGAGACAAGAACATAAAGTCACAATGATTTAATTATTTGTGTCACAGGTCAAATCATCTTAGCAGTTATCACCTTTTGTTTGCTTCACAATCACTTCAATGCGGCTTGTGTTTGCTCAAACTTGCATTCGGCACTTCTATTGAACTTCGAATTAGCGAGTGTAAATTACTGTATAGATTCCTGTATGGATCCAGAAATATAGTTGGAATTAGCGAATGATTCGACTTGTCGAAATTTGACTTAAAAGAAGTCAAATTGCATAAAAATAGAAGAAATAAGATTGGGACCGTGACAAAAATTCGACTTAAGCGGAAATTCGAAGTAAGTGAGTTTGAGTTACTGAGAGTGGACTGTAGTAACAAGAGGCCCAAGAGGGCATGTGGATGCTCTACAGGCTAAAATTGCTCTTATATCAATGATTGTCGTCATAAAATTCCCTTCAGTACTTCATTTAAAAGCAACGCTCTACTGGCTAAAATGCTCTTATATCAAGGATTGTCGTCATAAAATTCCCTTCAGTACTTCATTTAAAAGCAACGCTCTACTGGCTAAAATGCTCTTATATCAAGGATTGTCATCATAAAATTCTCATCATCAGTACTTCTTTTAAACTAGAAGGCCATGGTCTACATGTCGAGCCTTACTATAAAGGTCAAGATTCTTTATTTGACCAACACGATTGACAATCCCAAAAGATATTTCATTTATGTCATTAACAGTGGGGATGCATGACGTAGCGGAGACCAGATGTGACCTATGTTTTGTCGAAAGTAGGTCACAGCGACCCGAAACTGTGCACATGATGTTAGCTGCATATAATAAACATTCTGGTGAAGTTCCTTACTCAAAACAAAAGTTACCGAGCATAAACCCTTTTTTCTATTTTTATAAACAGCAACCTTGACCTAGTGAAACCTTCCTTTCCATATAAGCTACCTACCCAGGAAGTTTTGTCGCAATAACACAATCCTAATAATAGTTATTGTGCGGAAGCCATTTTTCTATTTTAGTAACAGCGACATTGACCTTGACCCAAGTGTCTCAAAATGCAATCCCAATCCTCCTTTCAATATAAGCTAACTACTCTGCAAGTGTCATTACAATACCCGACTCCTAACAAACGGTATTGAGCGGAAACCATTTTTCTATTTTTAGTAACAATGACCTTGACCTTAAACACAGTGATCCTATCCTTCTTTTCCATATAAGCTACCTACACAGCAAGTTTCATCACAACACCTCACTCGAAACAAAATTTATCATATTTTAATAGCAACAGCGACCTTGACAAGTGGCCCCAAATGCAATCCCATCCTTCCTTTCCTTATAAGCTACCTATCCTGCAAGTTTCATCATAATACCTCACTCGAAACAAAAGTTATTGAGCGGAAAACATTTTTCAATTTTTAATAGCAACAGCGACCTTGACCTTGACACCAGTGGGCCCAAATGCAATCCCATTCTTTCTTTCCTTTTAAGCTACCTATCCTGCAAGTTTCATCGCAATACCTCACTACTAACAAAGGTCATTGAGCGCAAACCATGAGTTTGACCCGAGTGCCAAATATCGCATATTGCATTTACATATTTTAAAAAAACAAGGGCCATAACTCCGGTGTTACTAGTCTGATGTGGCTGGTTTTCACCTCGTCCAAGCTTTCATTGATATCAACAATCTGATAATGTTTGAAAACGATCGGATGAAAAACAAGAGCTGACGGAGAATAGCGCAGCTTGACTATTCAATTGTTCGGAGAATAATAAATTATATAGCCAGTATATACCATCAGAAAACAAGGCTAAAACAATGTGTGCGGGGAGTGGGGGCGGGGCGGGTATAGAAACTCGGGCCGATATATAATTATTGTTATAATCTCATACAAATTATAGTAAAATGTGGCGCATGTTTTCTGAATTTTTTTCTTTTTTACTTTTATCAGTTGTAATCCAAAATTGCTGTCATTTTAAAGAAATTTGTGGTCGAAAGGCAACTCGGGTAGGGAGGGGATGAGAATCTAGCAATTTTGTTATTGTGGCCTCATTTCAGGTTTTTATTATTAATATTTCATCTTAATCCAAACTGTTCTATATGTAAATCCAAATAATGGAAGATAAAATGAAAACAATAAGTTTGAAATAAATATAGTTTTACTAACATGTTTCTAATTGATAATTCAGTTACATAGTACAGTTAATACAGTTAACTATCAGTTTTCACAAATATATGTACATTAACAATAAAATACAATTGATATATTTCAATCAATATTTAAAGTTGAACAATGAACCTGTTACTAGAGAAGTAGTTTATTAAATGATCAGTTTTGGGCAATCTGACTGGTCTCCCAGGTAAAGTATTCCATAATAGTGGTAAAGACTACCATTGACTAAAGACTGCATTACATATATAGCGCTCAATGTTGAATGTTAACTGTGTTACAGACCATCAATGACATCAAACTGTATTCCATATACAAGGTTCATTGTTCCATAATAACTGTCTTAAAAGACCATCAATGATACCAGAATATATTCCACATACAGGGCTCAGTGTTTAATATTAACTGTGTTTAAAGACCACCTTTGATTCCAAACTGTTTTCCATTTATAAGGCTTATTGTTCCAGCCTAACACTAGACTCCATACATGTCCAAGGCTCAGTGTTCAATGATAACTGTGTTAAAAGACCACCATTGAATCCCGACTGTATTCCATATACAACGTTCGTTTTTCCATAATAACTTCTTTTTACGATATTGTATTCCATATACAGGGCTCAGTGTTCTATAATATTGTGTTTAAAGACCACTGATGATTTCAGACTGTATTCCATGTACAAGGTTCATTGTTCCATTGATTCCAATATTAACTGTGTTTAAAGACCACCAATGATTTTAGATGATGATGGGGTAGGGGTGGTTTGGGGATGGGGGTGGGGCGGGGGAAAATCACTAATATAGGTGTAGATTTGATAAAACAAAACAACAGACATACGTAAAAAACACACAAAAACAACAACATTTGGGTGGTGGTGATGATGGGGTGGGGTATGGTTGGGGGTGGGAGTGGGGGGTCGGGGCGAAACAAACTGATACATCGATAAAACACAAGAGTTGCGCTCAACATGGTGTCTCGCCTAAAGTGACGTGTCCACAAAACATGTTTCAAATGACCTTCATCTTGATAAAATCGAGGGTTTTCGCAACATCAAGTACCTTTGTCTGCATTCAAAAGGGTAGCGTTCATAGTTTTCCATAAAAGGTAAAGATCGGATGGAAAATGGAAAAATAGAAATGGGGGTGGGGTGTGGTGGGTGGGGGGGGGGGGGGGGGATGGGGGGTGCAGAAGATAGCTCTATGTGTAAAACATCACAGAAATATGTAAGGTGGGCGGGGGTTAAAAAAACAGGTTTCAGGTTGGGGGAGGGAGGGGGAGAGGAGGGAGCCCATGGCTAAATATGGGTGCAGTATGAATAAGATGAATAATGCTATAAGAAATCCCAAACCAAAATTTGGGTGACATAAGAAAAATATTTTAAGAGATATAGATATATAAAACAGCTTACACGCAAACCTTGATCTGCCTTTATTGCACATTTTATGGGCCATCACAACTTGGGTTCCATGGGAGCCCAGATTTTGTAGAAAACAAATTTACTTACGCAACGCTTTACAACGTACGTTAAGGAAACCAATTCCCAACTTCAGTTGAGCTAGGAAAAGAAATGTAAGAGATATAGACCTGTAAACACAGCTTACACGCAGAATTTGATGTGAAATGAGACATATTTTAAGTGCTATCAGAATTTGGGATCCATGGGAGCCCAGGGGTTACAAGGACCCAGATTACTTAAGCAGCCCTTAAGATAACGCTATAAGGAAGCCCGTGGCCACATTTGGTTGTGCTAGGATAAGAAATGTAAAAGACATAGACTTGTAAACACAACTTACATGCAAACCTTGATGTGGGACGCCGATGTCGAAGCCGGGGTGCTTACAAAAGCTCTCCTATACTTCGAATAGTCAAGCTAAGAAAGGCATTAAAATGGCCAAATTATAGCATATTTCAGAAAATCAAGTGCCATAACTTCAGTGTAAATGGTCCGATCTGGCTGGTTTTCAAACCCGTCTGAGCTTTCATTGATATTAGCAATCTGGTAGAGTTAAGGCCCTAGTGAGTTAACGATGCAAAATATATAAATTTTAACTAATCAAGGGCCAAAACTACTCCACTGTTACTGGTCCAAACGGGCTGGTTTTCAAACGTGTATGAGTTTTTATTCATAAGAACAATCTGGTAAAGTTTGAAAGAGATTTGATGAAACATGAAGGCCCTATCATGTTAACGAGGCCAAATTATAGCATATTTCAGAAAATCAAGGGCCGTAACTCCAGTGTAAATGGTCCGATCTGGTTGATTTTTGAATTCGTCCAAGCTTTCATAAATATGAACAATCTGGTCGAGTTTGGTAAAGATCTGATGAAAACTGAAGGCCCTATCGTGTTAACGAGGCAAAATATAGCTGTTTTAACTAAATCAAGGAACATAACTCCGCTGATACTAGTCCGAAATGGCTGGTTTTAAAACAGGTCCGAGATGTTATTGATATCAACAATGTGGTAAAGTTTGTAAAAGATCGGATGAAAAATGAAGACCCTATCGTCTTAACAATGCAAAATATAGCACTTTTAACGAAATCAAGGACCATAATTCCGCTGTTACTGGTCCGATTAGAATGGTTTTAGAACTTGTCTGAGCTTTCATTGATTTTAACAAAGTGGAAAGGTTTTGGTAAAGATTGGATGAAAAATGAAGGACCTATTTTCTTAACGAGGCAAAATACTGCATTTTTAACTAAATCATGGGCAATAACTCCAGTGTTACTGATCAAACTTGTCCGAGTTTTTATTAATATCAGTAATCCGGTAAAGTTTTGGCAAAGATTGGATGAAAAATGAGGGCCCTATCATCTTAACGAGGCAACATACAGTATTTTTAACTAAATCAAGGGCTATTTTAACTTCAGAGTTCCTGATCCGATCTATATATTTTTACAAACTTTTCCGAGCTTTCATTATTGTTAGTAAAGATCAGATGAAAAACAAACGCCCTATCGTCTTAATGAGTCAAAATATAGCATTTTAACTAAAACCAGGGACATAACTCTGCTATTATTGTTCTAATCTGGCTAGTTTTCGAACTTGTGCGAGCTCCATTGATATTCACAGTCTGGTAAAGTTTGGTAAAGTTTTGATGGAAAATGAAGGCCCTATTGTCTATACGAGGTAAAAGTGAACGGACGACGGATGACGGACAACTCGCCATCCCATAATAGTCTAGAGGCCACTTTAGCCTAGTTAAGACTCGAGTTCAACATTTTGTGAGAAGCAAAGTATTTTATAGTGACAATTGATAAGAAATGCCAATTGATATGGAATGCCAATTGATAAGGAAAATGAATTGTTGATACCTTCAGTATCTGCTATGTTATATGGGTGCCGGTTCGGCGGTCCCTGGTTCAAGCTTCACATGCGAAACAAGTTTCGTTGGAATGTTCTTAAGTAAACCGGATTGTTCCGTTTATCCCTCTTGAACACGTTAAAGAATGATAAGAATGTTACTACCCGTTAGTAAGAATTCTCTGATGGTTATATATTATAACCCTGTCTCTGGAGCGGCTCTAACTAACCGGTACTGCGTGGATAAGCTGTTAAGCACTGCATTTGCGAAACGCGTAGTATACATAAATAACATTATAATTAGGATCGCAGTAATGATTTTCAGTTTTTATACCCACGTTTTTGAAAAAAGCAGGGTAAATTAAAATCGCCTCCGTTTGTCTGTCTGTCCGTCTGTTCGTTACCGCATCTCCTCCTAAACCGCTCAACGGAATTCAACCAAACTTCGGGTATGACATCACCATATGATGATGGCGTGCAAGAGCACTATTATTTTTGGCTCCGAGCCCAGGGGCCCTAAGGGGGGGGGGGGGGGGGGGGGGGGGGGGTCAAAAAGTCTAATAAACTAAAAATTCAATTACACTGTCATTTTTTCATATTTTTGCCCATAACTTGGTATATGTAATCGTCTATAAAAGATAAAAAAAACTTATCAAACGATTTTTATATTTCGCAATCTCGAACGTTTGCCCTGGGTCCCAGGGTGGGTGGGGCGGGCGGGATTTGGGGTCCTTTTTTTTGAATTTTTTTTTTTGAATTATGTCTCGAATAAAACATTATGATGATGACTCTGCACTCCAGGTGGTCAAAAGTCAAATACACTAAAAATTCAATTACACTGTCATTTTTCCATATTCTTGCACACCACTTGGTGTATGTAAACGTCTATAAAAGATAAGCAACATAGTAAAAGATTTTATTATTTTTATTATGTCGAACTCAGACCGTCTGCCCGTGGGCCCAGATGTGGGGCGGGATTTGTATTTTAAATTATTTTGTTTCATAATTTTGTCTCAAATGAAGCATGATGATGGAATTACAGTATACATTTGTTTCCTCCTATGTTATAGTTGGGCCTGGAGGAAGGGGCATCCAATACACTAATAATGCAATTACGGTGTAACTTTTTCATACCTTTGCACATTAATTGGTATAATAGTCATCTAATAAAGAGATACAAAGCATGTCAAATGATTTATTATTTAAAACTCGGGACGTCTTCCCTGGGGTTAATTTATTTAAAAATTATTTTTTCAAATGAACATTTTGATGAAGGGATTACATTGTATATACTGTGTGTGGGGGGAAGTGACCTGTGTGAATTAAACATGGGTATTTTACGGCCACGCCGTCGAATTCGTTCTAGTTATTTGTTATTTTGATTTTATATTAATTTTGTCCATGATATATTTACCTTTTATCGCAATTGTAATACAATCTACTGGTATCTATGAAAAACACAGCATTTTGTTAGAACCGTAAGCAAGCCAACTATGGGAGTAATGTCATGCGTTTTTAAAAAATAAATAGCATACGTTGGATGTCTGCTAACTAGTATTAAAGGGACATCTGTCTTTTTTATTGTAACATTTCTGTCTGTTGAATGATGAGTATGCTAGTTAACGTTAACGTCAAGAATATATGTTGCTCAACTATCAAGAGCCAAAGCGGTATCATTGTGATTTTTGGGGATATGCACACTATTCGTGATTAACTTACTCATATGATATAATGGAAATATAAACATGTATTCTTGTGCCGCGAATACCACCACCTTAGAAATCTTTGACTAGAACTTTTCATAGAGCGAGGTTACATTATTGCTAAATCTACACAACTTCTTGTGTTTAATATTTTAAAAGCAAATCTCCCACTGCCAAACATATTTTTCTTCTCAACGTTTTGGTGTTTAACCCAAGAAATGTGGGTCGTTGGGAAAAACATAAAAGTTTAAAAACTAGAGATTTGTGGGGGGTTTTGTTTAAAAATTATCCAACCTATGCTGAACGAGTTAGGATAACTTAAAATGAAAACAAATGTCATAAGAAGTTAAAGGTTAGCAATATCAAACAATGTGTCCATATTCTATGGAAACTGTTATAGTTAAAACGTCAACCATGTATTCCTTAAAATTATTTATTAATGAATATTAAGGAATCATTTGGTGTAACTGGCCTTACGATTCAGTGTAACGTTAACAACCGAAATGAATATTATATGTGTGTAAAAGAAAAGGACATTAGCAAAAATAAGTTTTAATAGGATTCATATATTAATCCTGTACATATATGCATGAATGAATGAATGAACGAGCGAACGCACGTACGTATGAACGAACAAACGATCAAACAAACAAACAAACAAATGAATAAATGAATGAATGAATGAACGAACGAACGAACCAACGAACGACCAAACGAACGAACAAAAGAGAAAAGCGAACGAACGAATCAATAGAAAACATTTCAAAATTGTATGTTTCTATAAAACACATATGATTCCTCTGTCCGTATTCACGAAGCTTCCTAGCAATATCTTAAGTCAAATTTTATCAATTGTTAATGAGATTTAACCATCTATTTTAAGATAAATATTTATATTACGCGGTCCCGCCTTAATTCCATTAAGGGATTTGGCAGGATTTTATAACGGATAATTCGACAAAAAAACACGTTTAAAATAATTTTTTAATGTAAAAAATGCGATAACCGTTTAAAATTACAAAAGTGAAAACGTTTTAAAGCCAAATGTTATTTCCTACCCCAGCTAACCCCGTTTTCGCTTCTTGGACAAGGGGTTGGATGGGGTATGAAAGTTAATACTTGGACCACGTAATGAGCTGTAGATGAGCTGTAGATTTTATTTATCCATAACATGTCACCTCTCAGCCTTTTACTTATGTTAGCTTATGACGGAAATATGTTTCGTGCAAAATAATAATGCCTTTCAACAATGTACCTTCAATTGTTTAATTAAATATTTTGAAAAAGGGTCATGAACTCTGACCTCAATATACCCCTGTCACATAAAAAATCAAGGCAGAACACGGGTACCACGACAAAGGCAAGATATCATGCCTTCTAGTGATATGAGTCTCTATGCTCCTCGCAAAATGTTTAACTCGACTCACAATTCATTGAATGACTAGTAGACGTTCTTCCGGATAATCTACGGATAGGCAGATGGTCGACGGATGGGCGGACCATTGACGAAAACTTATCACCATATATCAGCTCACCTCTAAGCTGTTTACTTATGATAGCTTATGACTAATACCTCGTGCATTAGCAAAATAATGATGGCTTTTAATAATTTAGATTCAATTAAATATTCTGAAAAAGGGTCACAACCTTTGACCTCAACTTTTGCTAGGACCAACTAGGGCATCAGAGGGCTTTAACTTGGAAACCACTGCGATCCCTCAAAATCCCTCTGAATGGGACGCCTAAGTCATGCACTGGGGGTTACACTAGAGGAGGCTGGCGGGGAAATAAATATTTCTCTGTGAATAGGGTCGTGTTGCATATCAAACTGAATGTTATTAAGAGCAGTGGTATAAAAAATTGTCCCAGGGTCATTAGATGGTGTGGCGATTTCAAAGATGTGGCTTTATGGTGACCGTGGGGATTTGTTATGGCGTGCCATCAGCTGTGCGATCTAGTTGATACATGATATGAAGTGGGGATTTTCTAGGTTTCTAAGATTGAGTGTACTACAGCGGGGAAAACAATCAAACAAAAACAGTGAGCTTAGCAACTAATATGTGAGCGTTAACAGGGTTGGACATGTTTATTATTATTATACATGATTGAGAGTTGCCACAGCGTACCTTTTCTAGTTGATCTGCATGTGTCCCAATGAGAATAACAGGTGGCACACCCTTTTTTGGAGATCGACAGTAGTCGTGGATAGAGTTCAACCAAAACTCAACAAATTCTGTAAATATTTAAAACATGATAATAAAGAATAAAATAATAGCATTGAACTCATTTAAAGAAAGTACACCAGGCTTTGGGTCTAAATTTATTTAAACAAATAAAAAGCTACGAAATGACCAATTTTAAAACGTGAAATATACTGAAAAAAAAAGTTTAGCAAGTCCTTATGTACTATGCTGCTATTTTATAATGTGTTAAAGTAAAGTGTTATAAAACATTTGCATTACATAGGGTGATCTTCTCTTTCATTTATTAATTGATCCAATGTAAGTATCGGAGTTATCTCCCATTTAGTTAAAACAGAGTATTTCATATTTAACAAGATGGACAAGATGGCCCTGAATCGATCATCTGAGGATCTTTGCAATGACGAAAAAGGTGTCCTCTCGCAAATGCTGATAAAACTTGATAGACCAGGGGTTAGCGATCATTAATAATAATAAACAACAAGAGACCAAGATGGCCTGTGGGTGCTCTACAAGCTAAAAAAGCTCTTATATCAAGGGGGTTTCATCATTAAATTCCTAAATAAGGAACAGATCAACATTTCTGTGAAGTTTCATGAACATCTGTCATGTAGTTCCAGAGGAGTAGTCGCTACAAGTTTTTACTATATAACTAATGTAACCATGTTTAATGACGAATCAAAATGATTTCCAAAGAGGACCAAAATCATGCCATGCTGATCATTTTAGAGAAAGTCCTATATCAATTTTAAGAAGTAGTCGCTACAAACTTGTTTTTTAAAATTTCATTTTTAGCTGTCGCGGCCATGTTAAATTTTCGGCCGTCCTGAAATTTTGCTAAGACCAACTAGATATCAAAAGCAACATTCATGTGAAGTTCCATGAAAATCAGTCAAGTAGTTTCAAAGGAGTAGTCACTACACGCTTTTACTATATCACTCAATATAAACAAAGATGTCTGCTGGCAGCCATGTTTAACGTTGAATGAAAATGATTTTCGATGATGACCAAGATCATGTCATGCTGATCATTTTACAAAAAAATCCCATATCAATATCACTTACAGTTTTCAGGACGTAGTCGCTACAAATTTGTTTTGTTTTAAATCAAGTTTTAACTGTGGCGGCCATCTTAATGCTAGGATCAACTACACATCAAGAGCAACATTCTTGTGAAGTTTCATGAAAATCCGTCAAGTAGTTTCAGAGGAGTTGTCGCTGCAGGATTTTACTATATAACTATATATGTAAACAAAGATAAGTTTTTATTATATAACTCTATGTAAACAAAGATGGCCACTGGCGGCCCTGTTTAATGTCGAAACAAAATGATTTTCGATAAGGATCAACATCATGTAATGCTGATCATTTTAAAAAAGTCCCATATCAATATCAATATCACTTATATTTTCAAGAAGTAGTCGCAACAAACTTGTATTTTAAAAATCTATTTTTAGCCGTGGCGGCCATCTTGAATATCTGGTCGACCTGAAATTTTGCTAGGATCAATTAGTCATCAAGTGCAACATTTCTGTGAAGTTTCATGAAAATCCGTCAGTAGTTACAGAGGAGTAGTCGCTACAAGTTTTTACTAGATAATTCTATGTTAACAAAGATGGCCGCTGGCAGTCATGTTTAACATCGAATCAAAATAATGTTCGACAAGGATCAACATCATTCCGTACTGATCATTTCAGAAAAAAATCCATATCAACATCACATATAATTGTCAAGATGTACTCGCTACAAACATAGAGTAATTTAAAAAAAGAAGATTTTTCTATGGCGGCCATCTTGGATGTGATGTTTACCTATTTTTAACAAATTTGAAAAACATTCACCTAAGGATCATCCATGTGAAGTTTAGTCAAAATTGACCAAGCTGTTTCTGAGAAGAAGGTTTTTAAAAGAAATCCCTATGTAAGTCTTTGTAAAACATGTGACCTCTGGGGCGTGGCCAAATGTGACCCCAGGATCACCATTTAAATAGGTTTGGTAGAGGACCATAAGCTTATAGTAAATGCAAAATATTAAACCTCTTGCTCTTGTATCTTCAGAGAAAAATATTTTTAAATATTTCCTTATAGAAGTCTATATAAAACCTGTGACCCCTGGGGCGGGGCCAAATGTGACCCCAGGGTCACCATTTGACCAAACTTAGGATAGGACCATAAGCTTATAGCAAATGCAAAATATTAAACCTCTGCCTCTTGCAGTTTCAGAGAAGAAGATTTTTTAAATTTTTCCCTATACAAACATATGACCACTGGTGCCAAATGTGACCCCAGGGTCACCATTTGAACAGACTTGGTAAAGGACCATAAGCTTATATGACAAATTTTAAATGCTACCATCTTTTAGATATATCTTAGTAAAAATAAACAGCCAGAATAGTTTTTCTGAAACGGTAGCTTAACGCATTATTTTTGGACAAAAACATCAAAATTTGAACAAAAATCCCTAAAAAATGGAATAATTTTTTAAATATTATTATCATTGCAATATTAGGGAGCTGAAGCTTCTGAAAGTTGTCTGTTATATTCATATAAATAAAAATAATATTTGAAATCAACAAAATGTATACAACTTGCCATTTTGGGGGAAAATCAGCAAAAAAAGCATACAATTTTCTGATTTTTGGAATAATTATTTAAAAAAATGTTGACACTTCCAGTTAAGCAAAATAGAAGGTTTTAAAGTGTTTCATTCATCAAAAAGATGTCCTGATATATAAGTAAAATTCTAAAGGATCAGAGATTTGGAAAAACTGGGATATTTTGGGCCTAAAGCTGCAAATTTGAACTAAAATCACTAAAAACGGGATTACTTCTAAAAATATAATTCTCATTACAATATAAGGAGATTGAAAGTCTTTAAAGTTATCTGTTACATACATGTTTATGATTTTTTTGTTTGGACTGAATAAAATATATAAATCTTGAAATTTTGTGGGGAAATCAACACAAAATGAATTAAAGTCGCTGCTTTTTGGAATAGTTATGAAATTTTAAATTATGATTAAAATCTATCAAAACTGAAGTGGTTTAAACCAAAAACCGCCGAAAACTATTCTAAAGGTATGTAAGACTTTCCGAGGTCCTTGTTTGCTGCATTTGTATGGGGAATACTGCTCATCAAGAACTGACCAGTTGAATCCACAAAGCTATAGGATGGACATACAACAAGCCGTTGTAATGAGACACTGGTATTAACTGATATCCAGTTGATATAATTATTCCAGGGTCTCATTACAACGGCTTGTTGTATGCCCATCCTACTGATTCGGGATTTGGATTGGACAATTTCACCATCAGTTTTTATTATAGACTGTGTTTATTTAGACAACCTGCTGTTTAAAACAATTTTTAACTACCGTCTTTCAAAACATGCCTTTCAGGATGCTCTGTCCTATTGACTTAGCGGTATCTATTTCACCAGTCATATACTCAAACTACTTTGTAAATCAGTTGTGCTAGTCTTTCAAACCTCCTTGCAACATGCCTTTGTATATACCGTGTGTTAACTTGCATCGAGTATAACACGCGCTAGCTGCTGTATATGTAAGGACTATTGATCTGCCATCTTTATATAACCCTTTAACCCTTATGCCGGCCGGATCCGGCCTATACTGACTCGCCCTTATCCCGGCCGAATCCGGCCTCTACGCGCTCGCCCTTATGCCGGCCGTAACCGGCCTTGCATTAGACCATCCCAAACAAGCACCTGTTTTGCACATAGAACGGTGACGTAGTACGGTAAATTACCTCGTTTTGAACGCGGAAATAAATTTCACACAAATTGACGATCAAATCCGCGATTGCTAAATGTTAAGCACCACAGAGAGCTCACGACTACAGGTAGTTTTTCAAAAACCGTGCCCTACTCTTATTATCGAAAAGATTCCTATGGTTCTTTAACATGCTCGGAGGATAGACCGATACACAGGACCACCCTGTTTACGTCCCCATCCGACGGACGAGGCTGAGGGAAAGTGCCGACGAAACTCAGTGGCACCACGGAGGATTGAACCCGTAGCCTCCGGTTACAAATCCACCATGCTACCGACTGCGCCACGCCAGCCCTCATTTGTTATAAAATATAATTACTGTTACAGTGTATAGAAATTCTCCAGATGGGATGAGTAAAGCAGTAAAACAGATACCGGTTTAAAACAAAAAAGTCTTACATTCTGTAAATATTTAATATAAGACTTACTTTTTTTTTAAACCTGTATCTGTGCCCCAGATAGCTCAGTTGAGAAAGATATGAACAGCAGGTTTGAGTCTTGATCTGGCTGTATTCTTATATCCCACTTGGACGGTTACATGTACAATGTTGGCCAATGATGTGATCTTGTCTTTGAAATATATATTATTTGAGATTCATTATAATATGATTATTTGTTCCTATGTAAACATTATGTAGAATTCTACATTTTTGTTTATAATACAAGGGCCAATTTACATTGGTCTTATATTCATGTTTGTTTCAATGTCTCGCTTAACTAAGCTCTGAAACTACGTTCTATCTCCATCTAAAAGTTCAATTCTTCACGATGGAAATAAACTCTGTCTCTGTCAAATCTATCGTCATGTGTCTATCTTATGTTTAGTTTGTCGCAGTCATTCAATGGGACATTATAATACCATTTGACAAAGTGAAACTATGTATTGTAACTATTGTATAGTTGGATATTTTCAACACCGAAGACATGTTATGTACATATTAAATATTTTATTTTCACAGTTTATATTTTGTTTCCACATTATATGTATCATGGTTACATTAATGCATTAATATATACAATATCGATATAAATACATATACAAGTAAGAGCGCTCTAACTAATTATAATTGTACTACATGTGTCGGTTCAGTTTGCTATAATGATTTATGTCAAAGCTGTTTTTGAAAAATTATATAGAAGAGAATGCCTCACTCCTATTGTAGAATCAAAAGGCTAACATCTATACCCTTGGAAGGTATAATTGGCAGTTTAAAGCTTATATACTTAAAGATTATTTGTTCTTATGTAAACATTCTGTAGAATTCTACATTTTTGGGGGAATAAACTAAAACAATGTTGCAGGCCTGCCAAATCTCCGGATAAAATCCGGATTCTTCGGATTTTTCAGTCACTCCAGATCTCCTGATTTAAGTGTACAATCTCATGGATTTTCCCTTAAAACTACATGTTCGTGATTTAAAAGCTATACTTTCACAGTTTATCAGCTATTTCCCGAAATGGTCTTGTTACGCTCCCTGGTCAGATGAGTATTTACAAGTGTTGAATAATCAATCAGTGATGGTCATCCGTGTAATGCACTGACCGAATATACAATTAACACCTAAGGACATAATTAGTTCCTTCAGTGACATGCACAATAGCAGCAATATGTATGTTGCTTCTTTAAATGGTCAACCTAACTGAAATAGCAAGTGTGAGGAACTAGCACACACTCCTTGTGTGAAGTATCACTATAACAGCTGTTGCCGTGTACGATGATTATAATTTGTGTAAGAGTTGACTTTGTATTTGCATTTTGTACGCATCTGTGTAGAAAAATAAGTGCACTTCCATAAAAAAAAAAAAAAAAAAAAAATGTGGTAAAATTCAAGCACCTGTTTTGGATGGTTTAATTTGCGGGACCTGGTATGGTTTTTGATGTGATTTGCGGTGCGATCCTAAAAATGTAATAGAAAATAATAATGTTTTAATGAAAATAGAACCTTATTGTTTGATTCTAATCACATATGTATTATTAATTAATTATAAACAAAACAAAGTGAAAAATCGAAATATTCAATATCGACAAAATTATGTACTGGCAAATATTCATTGGTAATAACAATTTCGGGGCAAGTTAAACAAAATCAGGGCAAGTGTCTTTTAGTCAGGGGAAGTGGACTTTTGAAATCTACCAATAATGACACCAATAATCAGTCACATGGATTCTGCAGATTTACATATTACGTTGTCTTTAATTTATCAGAAAGGATTAATTTGACATAGATACATGTATTAATACTATTTACTAATCTAACATGCATCATTTAACATAATTTTAACCTAGGCAATAGGGCAGAAGGGACAAATTTAGATGGTAATTACCACAGTGAGGTTTTTTATATGAATATAGTATTCGTTAAAGATTTGTCTTTAATTTGACAGAAAGGATTAATTTGACATAGATACATGTATTAATACTATTTACTAATCTAACATGCATCATTTAACATAACTTTAACCTTGGCAAAGGTACAGAAGGGACAAATTTAGATGGTAATTTCCACAGTGAGGTTTTTTATATGAATATAGCATTCATTAAAGATTTGTCTTTAATTTATCAGAAAGGATTAATTTGACATAGATACATGTATTAATACTATTTACTAATCTAACATGCATCATTAAACATAATTTTAACCTAGGCAATAAGGCAGTAGGGACATATTTAGATGGTAATTACCACAGTGAGGTTTTTTATATGAATATAGCATTCGTAAAAGATGTGTCTTTAATTTGACAGAAAGGATAATGTTTGACATTGATACATGTATTAATACTATTTTCTAATCTAACATGCATCATTTAACATAACTTTAACCTTGGCAAAGGTACAGAAGGGACAAATTTAGATGGTAATTACCACAGTGAGGTTTTTTATATGAATATAGCATTGGTTAAAGATTTGTCTTTAATTTGACAGAAAGGATTAATTTGACATAGATACATGTATTAATACTATTTACAAATCTAACATGCATCATTAAACATAATTTTAACCTAGGCAATAGGGCAGAAGGGACATATTTAGATGGTAATTACCACAGTGAGGTTTTTTATATGAATATAGCATTCGTTAAAGATTTGTCTTTAATTTGACAGAAAGGATAATGTTGACATAGATACATGTATTAATACTATTTACTAATCTAACATGCATCATTTAACATAACTTTAACCTTGGCAAAGGTACAGAAGGGACAAATTTAGATGGTAATTACCACAGTGAGGTTTTTTTATGAATATAGCATTCGTTAAAGATTTGTCTTTAATTTGACAGAAAGGATTAATTTGACATAGATACATGTATTAATACTATTTACTAATCTAACATGCATCATTTAACATAACTTCAACCTTGGCAAAGGTACAGAAGGGACACATTTAGATGGTAATTACCACAGTGAGGATTTTTATATGAATATAGCATTCGTTAAAGAGTTGTCTTTAATTTATCAGAAAGGATTAATTTGACATAGATACATGTATTAATACTATTTACTAATCTAACATGCATCATTTAACATAACTTTAACCTTGGCAAAGGTACAGAAGGGACAAATTTAGATGGTAATTACCACAGTGAGGTTTTTTATATGAATATAGCATTCGTTAAAGATTTGTCTTTAATTTATCAGAAAGGATTAATTTGACATAGATACATGTATTAATACTATTTACTAATCTAACATGCATCATTAAACATAATTTTAACCTAGGCAATAGGGCAGAAGGGACATATTTAGATGGTAATTACCACAGTGAGGTTTTTTATATGAATATAGCATTCGTTAAAGATTTGTATTTAATTTGACAGAAAGGATAATGTTTGATATAGATACATGTATTAATACTATTTTCTAATCTAACATGCATCATTTAACATAACTTTAACTTTGGCAAAGGTACAGAAGGGACAAATTTAGATGGTAATTACCACAGTGAGGTTTTTTATATGAATATAGCATTCGTTAAAGATTTGTCTTTAATTTGGCAGAAAGGATTAATTTGACATAGATACATGTATTAATACTATTTACTTATCTACCATGCATCATTTAACATATCTTTAACCTTGGCAAAGGTACAGAAGGGACAAATTTAGATGGTAATTACCACAGTGATGTTTTTTATATGAATATAGCATTCGTTAAAGATTTGTCTTTAATTTGACAGATAGGATTAATTTGACAAAAATACATGTATTAATACTATTTACTAATCTAACATGCATCATTAAACATAATTTTAACCTAGGCAATAGGGCAGAAAGGACATATTTAGATGGTAATTACCACAGTGAGGTTTTTTATATGAATATAGCATTCGTTAAAGATTTGTCTTTAATTTGACAGAAAGGATAATGTTTGACATAGATACATGTATTAATACTATTTTCTAATCTAACATGCATCATTTAACATAACTTTAACCTTGGCAAAGGTACAGAAGGGACACATTTAGATGGTAAGTACTACAGTGAGGTTTTTTATATGAATATACTATATAGCATTCGTTAAAGATTTGTCTTTAATTTATCAGAAAGGATTAATTTGACATAGATACATGTATTAATACTATTTACTAATCTGACATGCATCATTTAACATAACTTTAACCTTGGCAAAGGTACAGAAGGGACAAATTTAGATGGTAATTACCACAGTGAGTTTTTTTATATGAATATAGCATTCGTTAGAGATTTGTCTTTAATTTGACAGATAGGATTGATTTGACATAGATACATGTATTATTATTATTTACTAATCTAACATGCATCATTTAACATAACTTTAACCCTGGCAAAGGTACAGAAGGGACAAATTTAGATGGTAATAACCACAGTGAGGTTTTTTATATGAATATAGCATTCGTTAAAGAATTGTCTTTAATTTGACAGAAAGGATTAATTTGACATAGATACATGTATTAATACTATTTACTAATCTAACATGCATCATTTAACATAACTTTAACCTTGGCAAAGGTACAGAAGGGACAAATTTAGATGGTAATAACCACAGTGAGGTTTTTTATATGAATATAGCATTCGTTAAAGATTTGTCTTTAATTTGACAGATAGGATTAATTTGACATAGATACATGTATTAATACTATTTACTAATCTAACATGCATCATTTAACATAACTTTAACCCTGGCAAAGGTACAGAAGGGACAAATTTAGATGGTAATTACCACAGTGAGGTTTTTTATATGAATATAGCATTCATTAAAGATTTGTCTTTAATTTGACAGAAAGGATTAATTTGACATAGATACATGTATTAATACTATTTACTAATCTAACATGCATCATTTAAACATAATTTTAACCTAGGCAATAGGGCAGAAGGGACATATTTAGATGGTAATTACCACATTGAGGGTTTTTATATGAATATAGCATTCGTTAAAGATGTGTCTTTAATTTGACAGAAAGGATAATGTTTGACATTGATACATGTATTAATACTATTTTCTAATCTAACATGCATCATTTAACATAATTTTAACCTTGGCAAAGGTACAGAAGGGACAAATTTAGATGGTAATTACCACAGTGAGTTTTTTTTATATGAATATAGCATTCGTTAAAGATTTGTCTTTAATTTGACAGAAAGGATTAATTTGACATAGATACATGTATTAATACTATTTACTAATCTAACATGCATCATTAAACATAATTTTAACCTAGGCAATAGGACAGAAGGGACATATTTAGATGGTAATTACCACAGTGAGGTTTTTTATATGAATATAGCATTCGTTAAAGATTTGTCTTTAATTTGACAGAAAGGATAATGTTTGACATAGATACATGTATTAATACTATTTTCTAATCTAACATGCATCATTTAACATAACTTTAACTTTGGCAAAGGTACAGAAGGGACAAATTTAGATGGTAATTACCACAGTGAGGTTTTTTATATGAATATAGCATTCGTTAAAGATTTGTCTTTAATTTGGCAGAAAGGATTAATTTGACATAGATACATGTATTAATACTATTTACTTATCTACCATGCATCATTTAACATATCTTTAACCTTGGCAAAGGTACAGAAGGGACAAATTTAGATGGTAATTACCACAGTGATGTTTTTTATATGAATATAGCATTCGTTAAAGATTTGTCTTTAATTTGACAGAAAGGATTAATTTGACATAGATACATGTATTAATACTATTTACTAATCTAACATGCATCATTTAACAGAACTTTAACCTAGGCAAAGGTACAGAAGGGACAAATTTAGATGGTAATTACCACAGTGAGGTTTTTTATATGAATATAGCATTCGTTAAAGATTTGTCTTTAATTTATCAGAAAGGATTAATTTGACATAGATGCATGTATTAATACTATTTACTAATCTAACATGCATCATTTAACATAACTTTAACCTTGGCAAAGGTACAGAAGGGACAAATTTAGATGGTAATTACCACAGTGAGGTTTTTTATATGAATATAGCATTCGTTAAAGATTTGTCTTTAATTTGACAGAAAGGATAATGTTTGACATAGATACATGTATTAATACTATTTACTAATCTAACATGCATCATTAAACATAATTTTAACCTAGGCAATAGGGAAGAAGGGACAAATTTAGATGGTAATTACCACAGTGAGGTTTTTTATATGAATATAGAATTCGTTAAAGATTTGTCTTTAATTGATCAGAAAGGATTAATTTGACATAGATACATGTATTAATACTATTTACTTATCTAACATGCATCATTAAACATAATTTTAACCTAGGCAATAGGGTAGGAGGGACATATTTAGATGGTAATTACCACAGTGAGGTTTTTTATATGAATATAGCATTCATTAAAGATGTGTCTTTAATTTGGCAGAAAGGATAATGTTTGACTTAGATACATGTATTAATACTATTTTCTAATCTAACATGCATCATTAAACATAATTTTAACCTAGGTAATAGGGCAGAAGGGACATATTTAGATGGTAATTACCACAGTGAGGTTTTTTATATGAATATAGCATTGGTTAAAGATTTGTCTTTAATTTGACAGAAAGGATAATGTTTGACATAGATACATGTATTAATACTATTTTCTAATCTAACATGCATCATTTAACATAACTTTAACCTTGGCAAAGGTACAGAAGGGACAAATTTAGATGGTAAGTACCACAGTGAGGTTTTTTATATGAATATACTATATAGCATTCGTTAAAGATTTGTCTTTAATTTATCAGAAAGGATTAATTTGACATAGATACATGTATTAATACTATTTACTAATCTAACATGCATCATTAAACATAATTTTAACCTAGGCAATAGGGCAGGAGGGACATATGTAGATGGTAATTACCACAGTGAGGTTTTTTATATGAATATAGCATTCGTTAAAGATTTGTCTTTAATTTGACAGGAAGGATAATGTTTGACATAGATACATGTATTAATACTATTTTCTAATCTAACATGCATCATTTAACATAACTTTAACTTTGGCAAAGGTACAGAAGGGACAAATTTAGATGGTAATTACCACAGTGAGGTTTTTTATATGAATACAGCATTCGTTAAAGATTTGTCTTTAATTTATCACCAAGGATTAATTTGACATAGATGCATGTATTAATACTATTTACTAATCTAACATGCATCATTTAACATAACTTTAACCTTGGCAAAGGTACAGAAGGGACAAATTTAGATGGTAATTACCACAGTGAGGTTTTTTATATGAATATAGCATTCGTTAAAGATTTGTCTTTAATTTGACAGAAAGGATAATGTTTGACATAGATACATGTATTAATACTATTTACTAATCTAACATGCATCATTAAACATAATTTTAACCTAGGCAATAGGGCAGAAGGGACATATTTAGATGGTAATTACCACAGTGAGTTTTTTTATATGAATATAGCATTCGTTAAAGATTTGTCTTTAATTTGACAGAAAGGATAATGTTTGACATAGATACATGTATTAATACTATTTTCTAATCTAACATGCATCATTTAACATAACTTTAACTTTGGCAAAGGTACAGAAGGGACAAATTTAGATGGTAATTACCACAGTGAGGTTTTTTATATGAATACAGCATTCGTTAAAGATTTGTCTTTAATTTATCACCAAGGATTAATTTGACATAGATGCATGTATTAATACTATTTACTAATCTAACATGCATCATTTAACATAACTTTAACCTTGGCAAAGGTACAGAAGGGACAAATTTAGATGGTAATTACCACAGTGAGGTTTTTTATATGAATATAGCATTCGTTAAAGATTTGTCTTTAATTTGACAGAAAGGATAATGTTTGACATAGATACATGTATTAATACTATTTACTAATCTAACATGCATCATTAAACATAATTTTAACCTAGGCAATAGGGCAGAAGGGACAAATTTAGATGGTAATTACCACAGTGAGGTTTTTTATATGAATATAGCATTCGTTAAAGATTTGTCATTAATTTATCAGAAAGGATTAATTTGACATAGATACATGTATTAATACTATTTACTTATCTAACATGCATCATTAAACATAATTTTAACCTAGGCAATAGGGCAGGAGGGACATATGTAGATGGTAATTACCACAGTGAGTTTTTTTTATATGAATATAGCATTCATTAAAGATGTCTTTAATTTGGCAGAAAGGATAATGTTTGACTTAGATACATGTATTAATACTATTTTCTAATCTAACATGCATCATTAAACATAATTTTAACCTAGGCAATAGGGCAGAAGGGACATATTTAGATGGTAATTACCACAGTGAGGTTTTTTATATGAATATAGCATTGGTTAAAGATTTGTCTTTAATTTGACAGAAAGGATAATGTTTGACATAGATACATGTATTAATACTATTTTCTAATCTAACATGCATCATTTAACATAACTTTAACCATGGCAAAGGTAGAAGGGACAAATTTAGATGGTAAGTACCACAGTGAGGTTTTTTATATGAATATACTATATAGCATTCGTTAAAGATGTGTCTTTAATTTGGCAGAAAGGATAATGTTTGACTTAGATACATGTATTAATACTATTTTCTAATCTAACATGCATCATTAAACATAATTTTAACCTAGGCAATAGGGCAGAAGGGACATATTTAGATGGTAATTACCACAATGAGGTTTTTTATATGAATATAGCATTGGTTAAAGATATGTCTTTAATTTGACAGAAAGGATGTTTGACATAGATACATGTATTAATACTATTTTCTAATCTAACATGCATCATTTAACATAACTTTAACCTTGGCAAAGGTACAGAAGGGACAAATTTAGATGGTAAGTACCACAGTGAGGTTTTTTATATGAATATACTATATAGCATTCGTTAAAGATTTGTCTTTAATTTGGCAGAAAGGATTAATTTGACATAGATACATGAATTAATACTATTTACTAATCTAACATGCATCATTTAACATAACTTTGACCTTGGCAAAGGTACAGAAGGGACAAATTTAGATGGTAATTACCACAGTGAGTTTTTTTATATGAATATAGCATTCGTTAAAGATTTGTCTTTAATTTATCAGAAAGGATTAATTTGACATAGATACATGTATTAATACTATTTACTAATCTAACATGCATCATTTAACATAACTTTAACCTTGGCAAAGGTACAGATGTTGCTTATACGATGTTATGCGCGCCATTCAGTGTAGCCAAGGTCAAGAAGAAAGGAAAATAATAAAGCTGGGGTATAAGTCACATTTAGTGATAGTTCTAGTTTTATTTTACATTAATCAAAGCATTATTTAAAATATTTCTTCATAGTTTTGTTTAAGACTGTAAAAAGAAATGAAACGTGTGCTGACTAAGTGCAGAAAAGATAGTTCCTGGAACTATTATAAATCTAATTTGCTCTGTAACATGTGATAGTAGTCCCGACTGGTAACCATTGTAAACATAACTTCCAGGCAGGGCATACGAGTCCATTTTGTTATCAAAAATCCACAAACGGATTTTCATGAAACTTCACAGGAATGTTGCTCTTGATGTCTAATTGATCCTAGCAAAATTTCAGGTCGGCCGGAAATTCAAGATGGCCGCCACGGCTAAAAATAAATTTTCAAAAAACAAGTCTGTAGCGACTACTTCCTGAAATCAAAATCAATCAGTAGAGCTTCAAGGTCATTGACCTCTTGTTTTAAAGGTAGTACATCAGGGTTTTTTTTGGTGGAAAAATCATAATTTTAAAGATGTGAAATTCATGATGAAGGCATCATATTAATTAAAACGCAATGTTGCCAAGGTCTAAAATTGGAATTCACCATAGCTTGTGAATGAAATCTGGGTTAAAGGCTTAACCTTAAGGTCCCTAAAAAATTGCTTAGGTCATAATAACAGAATTATATCTCGCAGTCAATTTCATGCCCAGTAAGTGTATATATTGTTTAAGGATGGGGATCTCAGCGGTTTCGAGGTATGATCAAGGGGTTATTTCCACATGGGTGGGATGGATCCGGCGGCCAATGGTGATTGGATGTTTTACATTTTCAACACGTATAAGGCTATATATGACAGTAGATTTTTATTGTGATCCACTTTTCCTTGGTAGAACCAGTACTGTACACCCGTCATCCGTAAGAATCAACACTTCCTCACAAGTCGAGCTCCGAATGGGATTCGAACCCACAGCGGAAAGGCGAGGTTTACAACACAACGTCGTTAACACCTCGGACACGAAAACGCTTGATTGCATGGTTGTATTCGTCTGTTAAGGTGAAGTAAGTATATGGTCATAAGATTGGGATCGCAACAGTTTACAAGTTATGACCCAGGGGTGGTGGTAGACACCAGGGCTGATGCTGGTTCAATGGTTATATCCATATGTTCATGCCCAGAAGTGTATGTAAGCTTATAGGCGAGAACTTCAACAGATTCCAAGTTGTGACCCAGAGTTTATGTTCCAAGGGGTGAGGGTAGACCACAAGGCCGATACTGGTCGGATGGTTGTATCCATCTGTTCTGTTGAGTAAGTGTATATCTGGTTTCAGAGAAGAAATATTTAATTTTTTTCCAATATAGTTTATGCAAAACATTTGATCCTGGAGTGGGGCCAAATTTGACCACATGGTCATTTGGACAACATTAGCAGAGGATCATAAGATTATGGCGGATTATGGTACATGCAAAATATTAGACCTCTAGCTCACGTAGTGTCAGAGAAGATTTTGTACAGATTTTCCTTTATAACTAAAACTGTGACACACGGAATGGTGCCAAATTTGACTCCATAGAGGACCAGAAACGTACGCTGCATGCAATATTATGAGAGATCTGTACCTGGTGGTTTCAGAGAATTGTTTCCCTATGTAAGTCTATGTGAAACGTGACCACTGGGGCGGATGGCCAAACTGTTCCACAGGGTCACCATTTTAACAAAATTGGTAGAGGATCATACGCTTATAGTAAATAAAAAATATCAAACCTCAGGATTTTGTAAAGAGAATGTTTTTTGAAAGTTTTCCCCTATTTACCATATATATGTGTAAAACGTGGCGCTATCGGACCCCTTAGTAAAGGACTTTAAGCTTATGGTTACTACTAAATATTAAAGCTTCATCTCTTGTAGTTTCAGGGAAGGATACTTGCTAAAACTGTGACCCACGCGGCAGAGTCAAATTTGACCCCATAATTTTAGCACAAATCCAATTAAATATTTCATATTTCTTTTGTCGCGATGGGCGAGACACGCTCAGATCGATGTATTGTTTTGGTCGTCAGCTGTTGTTTGTTTTTTATGTTGCGCCCCAAACCACCCCCACACTACACACTAAAGGTGAGAAGTTTCTCAAATTTTAATAAAGGTCACGCACGCACGCACGCACACCCCTCTCCGACATGCCAATCGGAAATTATGGATCCGCCACTGACTATACTCATGCATGTCCAGCACGTACCCACCGGCCCATACGCAATATTAAAGGGACACACGGCAATCTTGAAGTATTTGAAATGGGTGTCTCGATTTATATATCCATTATCCTTTTTACTTTTACCCTGGTTACATTTAAATAAATCCAGTTTTAATTATTCACTATTTCGTCTTTTTACACTTTAAGTTTTAATATATTACTGGCACAAATAAACGGCTTAATACAATTATAATAATTAACATTAATGATTGAACAAATGGAAGAGACGCCGCTAGTTTTAAAAATAAAGACAGATTGCCACGTGTCCCTTTAAAGCTACAGCTCTTGTAGTTTCAGGGAAGGAGAACTGTTTCAAATGTGTTTTCCTTATAAAAGTCTATTTAAAACTGTGACCCCCGAGGCGGAGTCAAATATGACACCATCATTTCAGTACAAAACCAATTAAATAGGTGGGCGAGACACTCTCAGACCGAGGTCTTGTTTTGGTTTTCAGTTTGTTTTTAATGTTGTGCCCCAAACCACTACACACTAAAAGGTGAGAAGTTTCACAAATTTTAATAAAAGGTCACGCACGCACGCACGCACGCACGCACGTCGCTCCTCCCCGACACTAATCTGAAATTATGGATCCGTCAATGACTATATTAATGTACCCATTTGCACATACGCTCGTGCGTATATGCATTTTCATAATAGCTATGCAGCAGCTCTCTTTAAAATCAATATATAACCTAAGGAGTTATAAAAAATATATCTTTTTAAAAATTATAAAATTACAAAGATACTGAATATAGATATACTGACATTTTTTTTTTATATATACATATTATAGTCAAATACTCGCTAAAAAGTAGACGACAATAACATCATGAAGAGTATTCGGGCAATGCTTCAGAATGTGTCAATCATTTAACATCGTGAATATTCATAACCTACTCTAGGTCGTTAGCTACCTGTGGTCGTTGGGAGATAGCGCTGGCCGATCAAATCATGGAAAAATTCAAATATTTGATGATTTTACGGCGAAATGAAGTTGGGAAGAAATATTTGAACAGAAAACTTTCAGAACTTGGTGATTGAAGTTATTCGACGATCGAAATAATGGGATTCTCGGCAAATAAAGTGCAGGAAATGTTGATTGAAGTGACGATATTTTCCGATAGTAACTTTGTTCGGAAGAAAAGTCGCCAACTACGACAAAAGAAAGAAAATAAATCGGCATGAAAATACCTATTTGAGTGTTATAAAAAGACTCATGACATTCAAGTTGAAAACTATATACACTCAAGTAAAAACCTTATGGGAAGAGACGTTCCTATGCTACTTTTGTTTTGAACTTTGTCTGCTAAGTTACCATATCTGTAGTAAAATGGACATGCAGATATACAAATATGAAGCCCAGAAAAATGAAACTCCCCCAGATACATAATGGGTTTACCACAAAGACGGTCGGAAGAGAAGGACATATCTGAATAGTTTCCTCATTTGTCACTTGGCATTATAACTTGGCATATATGTTCCAGCCCATGAATGGTTCTGAAGAGAGGACAATTTGGCCTTACTTGGTATGAAAATAATGTTTTGATATTTCCAACGTATTTTAAAAAAGAATAACATTTTAAAACATAATATATCTTAGAAAAATGTCGCCCAATTGCCACGATTGCCCGCTTTTTTTTTTTTTAAAACTACATAAAATTTGATTTATAAAAGACTGTAAATATAAATAATCTTGTTGTTATATATATGGAATATTTAAATATTTATAACACTAAAATAAAATTGTAAAGAATGGCACAATGATTACGGGATACTTTATTATAAGCCAACACTCAGCACATATAAGAAAATTTTATTTTGTTTATTTTCAACTGTTGGTATTTTTCCCCCAGAAACTCCTTCTTTGACAACAAGCTGGTACAAGAAGTCGCAGCAGTTGTGTTCACTTGGATACCAATGACGATGTGTGATGCCTCCATGACCCGTCTTCAAACTGTGTCAACTTTTGGAGACAGTGTGACAGACCGGTTTGATGACGGTCACTTCTTACCTGGCGTTGACGTTTCCTGTTCATTCATGATTGGTGTATTTAAAAAGTGTTTTTTGCAAAAGAAAACTAAACAAAGTGACTCCGAATGTCTAACAAAAAATAATTCAATACAAAATTCAAATGGAATAAGAAAAGTATGACCTGAAGTTGGAAAGCTCTTGTCATTTTCTTGGATTGAAGGTGTTTGTCAGGTGGGTGTCTTATTGCCCATGTGTATTGAATAATTATTGGGAAAAGCATATGTAAATGTACATCAGTATTAGGGTTAGTATTATACACATAAATTTATATGGAATTATGAGTGAATCTGTATATAACAGACAAACAATAAAAAAAACATTTATAAATTTAGTGGAAATATTATACTATTTTACTAAATTTAGTGATAAAAACTGGATTTTTGTTGGACCTAATTGGAATAAAAGAACAATACAACACCTGTATGTAGGTTTTTTATTTACCCACATTTCACAATTTGTTTTATTAAAATATTCCTATTTTTGCATGAGTTATGGCATGTTTACTAACATCACCTTGTTGCATTATCTGTAATTTTGCCTCAGCAGCAGATTAATGTAAGGAAATGGACACAGTGTGATCACTGATAAGATAAGGAGATTGATCTTCTGTAAGCACTGGTTATCTAAGGGGTAAAGGGATAAACAAACTCCAAAATGGATGGGGTATGGTCAAGTGAAATTTTCAACCAAATGCATACTTTAGGCATAAGCAATGCATGACAGTAGTTCAATATTATTCACGTGAAAATAATATCAGAAAGAATACGTATATGGCTGAAATTGTGCCCTTTATATCCGAAAAGTATGACACAATTTTATTCAAATGTTTGTGTGTGTTTTTTAATGTAAAATAAATTGTTCCATTTATCCAGTGCGAGCAGAAGAAATATCATTTCTAAATAAAATAAGCCATGTTATCACATCATCCAAATTTTAAAGTGCACCATTGTAAAAAGGCAAAGATATTCTTTCAATGACATGTGGTTTCGATATAATCTCAATGCTATAGTATGATGACATTGACGGACTTTCTGTAAACATTTTATAACCGGCAACTATATTTGTGGATGTGTTAAACAGAACTGAGTGACTATTTTGCAGAGAAACATTGCCAAACAAAACCAATTGATCATTAGCGTGTCTATATTCGAACAAAAATGGTCCAAACCAAATAACAAATCTAATAAACTGTTCATCCGAACGTTTCACCATACCACATGTTTCAATTTACAATGTAAGTGCACGTTTTTTATGTGTATCATTTGTGTATTGAAGGCACATGGGATATAAAGAATATTTTTCTTTTTTAACAGTGGTGTACTTTTACAATTATGCTTTACATATTTTCAGTGTGAATGTGAATTTAACAATAGTATATAATTCAATGATTGATTCAAGGGCTGATAATCACATACTATTATTATTATTATATTATTCCACGTAACACCTTTGTAGGCTGCCATGTGCTTATTTAACGTTATGAGCTGGATCAGGTTGCAGGTAAAGGTTTAATGGAAAGGGGCATAACTTTGCCGAAATGAATAACAAAGTTATTAGACATGTGTAGCGACTTTCCTTGGGGTGAAATGAAGATGTTTATGAAGTTTCATGAACATAGGTGAAATACTTTTTAAGTTATGACCAAGTTCAGGTTGCAGGTTAAAGCGTGACGAACAGACGGACGAAGACGACGAATGAAGACAGACTACGGACGAAGCGATCCCTACCTGTCTGCCATGCTACGAAGGTGACACATAAACAAATTAGAAATTGTTATTGTCCATGGGACAAAAACGTATGGCTCACCCACTCGCCCGAACAGACATAATTGACGACTCTTAGGTCCAACCGTTCTCTATTGATCTGAGATCGTTTTGATATTCATTATCCCTGTGACTGTATCTACTATCTGTAATATCTACTGGTCATGACCAACCATCCTTCCAAGCTTGAAGACCCTAGGTCCAACCATTGTCTAGTTATTGATCGGACATCGTTTTGATAGTCAAGGTCACTGCGACCTTCACTTTTCACCTAGTGACCCCAAAATCAATAGGGGTCATCTACTGGTCATGACCAACCATCCTTCCAAGATTGAGGACCCTAGGTCTAACCATTGTGTAGTTATTGATAGGACATCGTTTTTATAGTCAAGGTCACCGTGACCTTGACCTTTGACCTAGTGACCCCAAAATCAATGGGGTCATCTACTGTTCATGACCAATCATCCTTCCAAGTTTGAGGACCCTAGGTCCAACCATTGTGTAGATATTGATCGGACTTCGTTTTGATAGTCTATGTTAATGCGACCTTGACCTTTGACCCCGAAATCTACAGGGGTCATCTACTGGTCATGATCAACCATCCTTCCAAGTTTGAGGACCCTAGGTCCAACCATTGTGTAGTCATTGATCGGACATCGTTTTGATAGTCAATATCACCTTGACCTTGACCTTTGACTTAGTGACCCTAAAATCAATAGGGGTCATCTACTGGTCATGACCAACCATCCTTCCAAGTTTGAGGACCATAGGACCAACCATTGTGTAATTATTGATCAGAAAGCGTTTTGATTGTCAATGTCACCGCGACCTTGACCTTTGACCCCAAAATCAATAGGGGTCATCTACTCGTCATGACCAACCATCCTTCCAAGTTTGAGGACCTTAGGTCCAACCATTGTGTAGTTATTGATCGGACATCGTTTTGAATGTCACCTTGACCTTGGAACTAGTGACCCCAAAATCAATAGGGGTCATCTACTGGTCATGACCAACCATCCTTCCAAGTTTGAAAACCCTAGGTCCGACCATTGAGTAGGTATTGATCGGACATCGTTTTGATAGTCAATGTCACCTTGACTTTTGACCTAGTGACCCAAAAATCAATAGGGGTCATCTACTTGTCATGACCAACCATCCTTCCAAGTTTGAGGACCCTAGGTCCAACCAATCTCTAGTTATTGATCGGACAACGTTTTGATAGTCAATGTCACCGCGACTTGACCTTTGACCTAGTGATCCCAAAAGCAATAGGGGCCATCTACTTGTCATGACCAACCATCCTTCCAAGTTTGAGGACCCTAGCTCTAACCATTCTCTAGTCATTGATCGGACATAGTTTTGATAGTCAATGACACCGCGACCTTGACCTTTGACCTAGTGACCATAAAATATATAGGGGTCATCCACTTGTCATGACCAACCATCCTTCCAAGTTTGAGGACCCTAGGTCCAACCATTCTCTAGTTATTGATCGGACATCGTTTGTGACACAGACAGACAGACATACAGACAGACAGACCTACAGACAGACAGACAGAAAGCACAAAATCAACATGGCTCCCCTACCACACTTTGTGTGGGGGAGCCATAATAAAATGGAACTTTAAATTGTAACATTTTTGTGAATAATTTTTTAATATTAGCTCTATTTTCTTAATTAAAAACTTAAAAACTAAACTTATTATCTCCCTTAAGAGCAACATCTTTATTACAGAGCGGTCACAACTTTATATTATTTCGTATTATTTCGTATATATAGAATCTAAAAAACTATATTTACATGTAATTTGATTAAAAAGTATAAATATATTCTAATTTGTTTGGTAATCTTTACCTTCTTGCGATAGAATGTGCGTTTAATAATTAAAATGGTTAAATGTTTCCATATGTTTTTATACGTTTTTATTTAAGGGTTGAACTATTGAACTGTTATATGTTTACATGACTTACGTAACCATTTTTAATGCAATCAAATACACAAAAATAAATTTGGTCGAGTTAATCCATGACATACATCCATTTTTATATCAATTTAGAACATTTTCTTAAAAATTACCTCTCTTTATAAAACAACAGTTTTACACACTTAAGCTACCGAACTAAAAATGCTATCCTGGCTTAAAAGAAGCATACGACATTGACCTTTCCGAAAATGCATATTAGAATTTGCTAGCTTGAGTGGTACCAATATGTCAACATTTTGGGTAGCAGCACACGGCCTTTAAGCTGTTGCAACATGTAATACATGAGAACTCTGTGCCTTGTGGTTTTAGAAAAGATTTTTTCAAAGTTTTTTCCTATATAAGTCTATGAAAAACATGCAAAATCTTAATATCCAAATTTTGGAACCCCGGGGAACGGCCCTTGTTGACCCCAGGGCTCAGGTGATTTAAAAATAGAACAAGAGGTAAATGACCTTGAAGCACTACTGATATGTTTTGATAGCTAGATCAGCATTCATGTGAAGGTTCATGAAAATCTGTCAAGTAGTTTCAGAGGAGTAGTCGCTACAAGATTTTACTATATAACTCTTCTAAACAAAGATGACCACTGGCAGCAATGTTTAACATCGAATCAAAAATGTTTTTCAGGACCAACATCATGTCATGCTGATCATTTTAGAAAAAGATTCATATCAATATCACTTATAGATTTCAAGAAGTAATCGATATAAATTTGTTTTTTAAAAATCTATTTTTAGGCGTGGCAGCCATCTTGAATTTCCGGCTGACCTGAAGTTATGCTACGATCAAATAGACATCAAGAGCATCATTCTTGTGAGGTTTCATGAAAATCTGTTAAGTAGTTTCAGAGAGGTAGTCGCTACAACTTTTTACTACATAACTCTATGTAAACAAAACTGGCTGCTGGTAGCCATGTTTAATGTCGAATCAAAATGATTTTCCCATATCAATATCACTTATAGTTTCCAAGAAGTAGTCGCTACAAACTTGTTTTTTAAAATCTATGTTTAGCTTTGGTGGCCATCTTGGATTTCACACCAACGTGATTTTTTTGCTAAAAATGAGTTTACAATTTGCTGAGATGACATTTAAGTGCATTTGTTTAAAAACAAAATGCCATTCTATAAAAAAAAAATCATCAGCTCCAAAAAGTAGGTCAAGGTCATAGATGAAATCCATGCATTCAGAAAGATGCACTACCCAAGACAGAACTATTTCAAAATAGAATGCTTTGTCTTCCAAAGATTAAGCTATAAACTAGGGTTAAAGCATCTAGTGCATAAGTATAGTTCATTAGAAAGTGATGTAAATGTAACAATTGAAGTTATCTGCCCCTTGCTTGGAGGGTCAAGGTCACATGCACATTTGCTTTTTGACACGTTGCAATGTACCACTCTAAATACAACTATAAGGACAGTTTGAAAGGTCTAGTACATACAGTTTGTGAAAAAGTGACCTAAGCAAAAGTTGAAGGTAAAACATATACGGTTTTCTGCCCTTTGCTTAGAGGGTCAAGGTCACAGCCACGTTTGCTTTGTCACATTGATACAACTTTAAGGAAAGTTTGAAAGATCTAGTGCATAAAGTTTGTGAAAAAGTGACCTAAAGGCAAAAGTTGAAGGTAAATAGTATTAAGCTATCTGCCCTTTGCTTGGAGGGTCAAGGTCACTTCCACATTTGCTTTGTCACGTTGCGATGTATCACCCAAGATAAAACTATAAGCAAAGTTTGAAAGGTCTAGTGCATGTTTGTGAGAAAATGACCTAACCGCAAAACTTGAATGTTGACGCCTTCGCTGCCACTGCCGTTGCCGAAAAAGCAACACCTATGGCTCTTTTTTTTTTTGAAAAGGCGAGACAAAAATCATTAAAATCCTGATGACCTATATGTTTCGGGGGCATAGAGTAAACGCACCATAATAATCATAATAATTATAAATATGTCAAAAAAATAATAATAAAAAAATAATAAGCTACTGATAAGTTTTTGATAGCTAGATCAGCATTCCTGTGAAGTTTCATGAACATACGTCAAGTAGTTTCAGAGGAAAAGTCGCTACAAGTTTTCATTATATAACTCTATGTAAAGAAACGATAGCCGCTGGCGGCCATGCTTAACGTCAAATCAAAATATTTTTAACATGGATCAACATCATGTCATACTATATTTTGAGCCATGGCGGCCATCATGAATTTCCGGCCGACCTGAAATTTTGCTATGATCAATTAGACATCAAAAACAACATTCCTGTGAAGTTTCATGAAAATCCGTTGAGTAGTTAAAGAGGAGTGGAGTAGCGCTACAAATATTTACTAGATAACTCTATGCAAACAAAGATTGCCGCGGACAGCCATGTTTAACATTGAATCAAAACCATTTCTGATACGGACCAACATCATGGCATGCTGATCATTTTAGAAAAAGTCCCATATTAATATCTCTTATAGTTTTCAAGAAGTAGTCGCTACAAACTTGTTTTTTGAAAATCAATATTTAGCTGGGTCGGCCATCTTGAATTTCCGACCGACCAGAAGTTTTGCTAGGATCAATTAGACATCAAGAGCAACATTTGTGTGAAGTTTCATGAAAATCCGTCAAGTAGTTACAGAGGAGGAGTCGCTATAAATTTTTATTAAATAACTCTATGTCAACAAAGATAGCCGCTGGCAGTCATGTTTAACGTCAAATCAAAATAATTTTCGACAAGGATCAACATCATGTCATACTGATCATTTTAGGAAAAGACGAATATCAATATCACTTATAGTTTTCAAGAAATAGTCGCTACAAACTTTTTTTTAAATTTATTTTTAGCCGTGGTGGCCATCCTGAATTTCCAGCCGACCTGAAATTTTGCTAGGATCAATTATACATGAAGAGCAACATTCCTGTGAAGTTTCATGAAAATCCGTCAGCTAGTTTCAGAGGAGTAGTCGCTACAAGTTTCATTATATAACTCTATATAAACAAAGATGGCCGCTGGCAGCCATGTTTAACGCCGAATCAAATCACTTATAGTTTTCAAGAAGTACTCGCTAGAAACTTGTATTTTTTAAATCTATTTTTAGCTGTGGCTGCCATCTTGAATTTCCGACCAACCTGAACTGTTGCTAGGATCATTTAGACATCCAGAGCGACATTCCTGTGAAGTTTCATGGAAATCCGTCGAGTAGTTTCAGAGGAGTAGTCGCTACAAATTTTTACTAAATAACTCTATGTAAACAAAGATGGCCGCTGCAGCCATGTTTTATGTCGAATCAAAACATTTTCGACAAGGACCAACATCATGTCATGCTGATCATTTTAGAGAAAGTCCCATATCAATATCACTTAGAGTTTTCAAGGAGTAGTCGCTACAAACTTGTTTTTTAAAAACCTATTTTTAGATTTGGTGGCCATCTTGGCTTTCACATCAACATGAATTTATGCTAGGAGCAACTAGGCTTCATGGGCAACATTTCTGTAAAGTTTCATGAAAATCCATTCAGTAGTTTCAGACGAGTAGTCACTACAAAAAAAGTTTACGGACGGACAGACAGACGGACGACGGACGCCGCACCACAGCATAAGCTCAGCTGATCTCTGATCAGTAGAGCTAATAAAAATAGACTAGATCTACACGAAGACTGAAAAGTAAGTTGGTGTTAATATTTAGAATAGGATTTTATTTTCATTTGTGCTCGGTTTATACAGTGTACGTTGATTTTTTAAAAGAAAAGGCTGTACAAAGACGTTAGTCAGCTAGAGGAACAGATGTTGCACTGCCTACGGAAACAGGACTTGTTTTGATGCATTTTATTATGGGTTAAAGTCAGTGGGGTTTTATACACTATATTATGGGTTTTAAGTCAGTTGGGATAGATAAAAAAAATTAATAATAATGATTGGCTAGATATGTTTTTTATGGTATGATGTTTTACACCACTTCCTGCTGTTGTTGTAGATAATGCAAAAATCACCAAATATCACATTTTACACCAGGAGTCTGCAAATGCAAATTTCAAGCTCATTGGAGATGTTGCTGGGTGATGTATGGCTGTAGATTGTTCACACCTTTCCTTTTTGTTACACATTATTACTCGTCAGAGGCCAGTTTCCGTCCAAGCCCAGTTTCCGTCATTCTCATTTAAAAAACGTTTTTACACTGCAAATTACTTACGCGATGTCACTAATTGTCAGACGTTTATAACTGAAGATTGGAAACAGGAAAAACAACCAAAAAGTAAATAAGGGGTACAAAAACGAAAGGGATTTCTCCGAAAAATGTATTTACTTCCTTATGTGGCGTTGGGGATGCGCGCGCATACTGCCGCATAATAAACTATTAAACAAATAACACTGTAATGACGTCATAATTTTATCACTCTTCAGCGGACGCGGTTAAATAGACTAAGATTATATAGTTTCACCAAAGAGCAGCAACTCGTACAACCTGTATCTGTTTGATTTACATAGAGTTACCCATCTTTTCAGTGTAAAATTGTTTTATATTGACGATTCCAGGCGCATTGTTATAACGATCGAGGTGACTGATGGAACAATGCAAACATATCATTTTTACAATGAAATTGTTGAATAGACTTGCAAACAAGTTTCTAATTCATAAAAGTTTACTGTATCTTGACCTAGTTGAATCTATCACTCGATAAAATACATGACGGAAACTGGGCTTGTAAACAACATGATTTCTCAGTTTTAGTCTATTTATAAACAGGTCACGTGCCACTTCGATGATTTATATAAAACAAAATTCTTTGGTATCAACTTTCCAGGAAGAGGTAACCTAATAGAAAATAGAGTAAAAATTGTCAGGATACATAGATTTGTCTGAAAAATTAGTTTATGTTTACATAAGTGACGGAAAGTGGCCCCCGACGAGTAATGCAAACAGTTCACACTAGGAAGTTTAAAATGGTCTCGAAGTAAAAAATATCCTGTTTGTAATGAATGCTACAGTATTTAGACTACATTTTCAAATCAGTGAATCAATTTGCGAAAAAAACAATGAAAATAATAATAATTATTATTATTGAGTCAGTCGTGAGGCAATTAAAACTGTAAATAACAGTAAGTCACAATAGAAAAATATGATTATTTGACTCACGATCCGTAGGTAAATGAATAGCTGAATGCTATTATAATATACTATAATAAAATATTAAGCAAGTAGGATGAGGTTTTGCAGTTTAAAAAACTGTTTACCTCGTGTCCTGCAGAAAAAACACCACTTTTTTCAAGGCAAACATGGATATGTTGAATTTTTAGAAAATGTGTATGTCCCTTTAATATTTTTTTTAGCAGAGCTAAATATCAGGCTGTTCTCATTATGTCCATATTTACTGCATATATTATTTTAGAACTTTTATGAAAACCATTTATATAAGAATAATTTGTTGGACACCATCTAGTTGATGGAGAAATGTTGTATCAAGCCTGTTGTTGTTATCATCATCGTTGTTGTGCACTATGCTTTTAGCTTCTGCTACTATTATTTAACTCCAAGGCTGTTCGTGAAATTGTATTTTATGATGCTAACTATGTAATTGGAGTGTTTAGGCAATATTTTTTCTGACTGCTGATAGGTACATCTCAACAGTTTGTTGATTTCAGCTGATTTTACCTTGCGGCTGTTGACTGTTGCTACTAATAAAAGTTTTTGGTCCGACAATGGAGGCAATGAATATTCATGACCCAGAGCGGTAAGTGACGTCATACAGTCCGGGCGTGCATCTAAGATAGTGCGGAAGCATTATTTTAATCTGAATTAATTTTGTTTAACAGTTTAGAAATAGTTCATGCCTCAATTGTACTTGCCTTTCTTTTAAATTGACTGTTTATAAAACATTCAATGCTTTCCATCTAGCGATCAACTTTACAGTTATTCAATCTGCGTACAATAATGTTTTCATTTAAGCGGCTGTTGTTTTTATACTGATACTGTTGCTGATGCTGCTTAATTTTAATTGGATCTCTATCACATCTTTCAAGGCTTATTTTACTTCATTCTCTCAAATATTTTGCCTTTTATTTCAGTTTGTGAAACCATCAAGTTGACTTAACACCAGTCAAAAGTTCCTATGTCGGTATCGGATGCAATGTGTGGAGCAGGTCATCGTGTTCTCCAGTGTTGGTATTGTATGTAAAGTTCCACTTTTTACCTATTATACAAGATAAGCCTACGCCGCCACACAGCAGCTTTGTGAATTTCGAAACTATGTCGTGTAGAGTTTGAGAATATATACCATCAATTGTTTAATACATTCATATTTAATACATCGACAGTGCTTTATAAGTGCTTTATCAGTGGTGTACATATTCAAGACATGGAAAGAAGTTAAATACCTCATTTTAAGGCTATTCTATTTGATCATTGGTTTATTTTTGGGCTATTCTATTTGATCGATGAGGTTTTATTTATCCTGCACCAGGATGTTTTATTTATCCTGCACCAGGTATTTTTGCCAGCGGTTCATAGCAATTTAGTTATCTGTTCCATTTCGGCTTGTCTTAGTCAATACACAGCATTTTAAACCAGTTCTGTGCATGGTCACTAAATTATAAAACCACTTCTATGCAGTGTTCTATTCAAAATAAAAACTTCTCTGCAGGGTTCCACACTGCAGTGTGTGTGTGTGTGTGTGTGTGTGTAGCTCTGGGGTTTATATAAACAAGGCATCCAAAAGGTATATGCACAATAGAACCGGACAGGTTGCAAATTGTAAAATAACACACTTCCTCCAATTCAACAACATCCTCTTAGATTGTTATACAAGAAGGTGATAAATGAGGTAAATGTCATTCCAATAGTCAGCATCACCATGACATCTCCTTTATGTATTAGTTAAAGGGAGTTTTGTGGCTAACTTTTAAATGTGGGTTAGTTTACTTGAAAAGGATACATGTTCTTCATGTATTGTTGTCGGAGTGTTTGGATGGATTAGCCTTTAGATAGTTATAGATCGTTATGCAAATACTTGGTATTTCTATTGTGGCTGATAAAACAGTGGAGCAACGACATCAATTGAGCTTGTAGCCTGTAAACAGTCATGTACAGATTGATTGACTTACTGTTCATCAATTACTTAGGCCTCTGATGATGATGATTGATTACAAAAGTCTAAAATCGATCGTAGGTAAAAGGCAAAAATGCAGTTAAAGTCATGTTTAAAATAGAAATAAACTTGATTACTTGCTGACTGAAATGGAATAACAATGGCACACGAAACAATAGGAAAGGATACATGCTTAATCAGAAATCATTCCGAGTTCAAAGCCTGAAACTGAGTAACATGTACATGTTACACTTCATATTATTTAACCCATTACAAGTGATATTCCTGATGCTAATTTATGACAGCTCAGGATCGTTTAACAGTTGATTTGTTTTAGGAGCCAAACATTAAAGGTTAAAATCTTCATCCAACCTTTACGTACTGGATATATTTCTGACATTTATTTATTTTGCCAATGTGTGATGCATCGACGCATGTGGTTGCGGGGAAATGATTGAGGGGAATACCCATTAAATGTTCTTAGAAAGCATGTTAAGCTTCTGATCGAGTATTTTAGGGGTCAATTTTCAAAGAAAGTTGAGCATTAGAAAATAATTTTTTATCTTGAATTTTTTTTTTATCAAAACAAATAATGGGTGGGGTACGGTCTGTATATGTTTGTTTTTAAAGTAAAAGACGAATGAGGATTACAATTGCATATTCATATTTTAAAAGATATGTATATATGTAGTCGATACTTAACAGTTAAATGTAATGTTATGAAAAGAAATTGTGAAAATGTTCAATTATTCTATTTTCCCTCTTTTTAGTGAAAATTTGGAATTAGAAAAATATGTGTCTTCTTCAAAGACGTCTAGTGGAAAAAAAGTGTGATGACCTATACTTTTTTGGATAATTTTGTACCTAAGACCATTATAAAAAAATTGCTAGATTCTCATCCCCGCCCACCCCGATTTTTTTGTGCCGCCCCAAAACAAGAGGCCCAAGAGGGCCTGTGGACAATCTGCTGGCTAGAAAAATGAAGGCCCTATCGTATTAACGAGGCAAAATATAGCATTATTAACTCATGCAAGAGCAATAACTTATCTGTTACTGGTGCGACTGGCCCAACATAGAGCTAAAAAAATAATAAAAAATATTTTAAAAAAAATAAAAAAATAAAAAAAAAAATAAAAAAAATTAAAGAAAAATAAATCAATGCAAAAAATAAATAACCATAATTAAAAAAAAAAAATAAAAAAAAAATAAAAAATAAAAAAAATTAATGAATCAAACAATCAATAAAATTTTCTTTTAAAAAAATTATAAATAAATAAAACAAATAATAATATAAAAAAAGCAAGTCATAAAATCTGGTAAAGTTTGGCAAAGATCAGATGCAAAATGAAGGCCCTATCGTATGACGAGGCAAATTATAGCATTTTTAACAAAATCAGGGTTCATAACACCGCTGTTACTGGTCCGAACTGAGTCGTTTTCAAACTCGACCGAGCTTTCATTGACATTAACAATCTGATAAAGTTTGATGAGGATCGGTTGAAAAATGAAGGCCCTATCGCCGTAGCATTTTTATGAAAATGCATTTTGAACTAAATCAAGGGCCATAACTCCGCTGTTACTGGTCCTATAGGAATGGTTTTCGAACTTGTCCGAGCTTTCATTGATAATAACAATCTGATAAAGTTTGGTAAAGATCGGATGAACAATGAAGCCCCTATATATCGTCTTAACGAGGCAAAATATAGCATTTTTAAATAAATCAAAGGCCAAAACTCTGCTGTTACTGGTCCGATATAGCTGGTTATCGAACTTGTTCGAACTTTTAACGACATTAACAATCTGATAAACAAAAGTATAATAATGGACCTTTGGAAACGGCCGAGCACGACACATACGAAATATTGCAGTCTCGGTTTGATTGAGACTGTTCACGAGCGGTAGTGAAATATGCTAGCTACCGCTCACGCCCACTAGCCCCGGGTTGAGCAGAACTCAATATTCATAAAATCAATAATACACAATTTTAACCATCCCGAAGATGGCATGCATACGGTGGTGAACATGGAGTTAATTGCTTCCCCATGTCGTACGGCGTATGGTCCCAGTATCTAATAAAATTAAATGCCCCGAAGTTTGGTAAAGATCGGATGAACAATGAAGCCCCTATCGTCTTAACGAGGCAAAATATAGCAATATAGCATTTTTAACTAAATCAAGGACATTAACTCCGCTGTTACTGGTCCGATCTGGCTGGTTTTCGAACTTGTCCGAGCTTTCATTAATATTAACAATGCGGTAAAGTTTGGTAAAGATAGGATAAACAAGAGGCCCAAGAGGGCCTGTGGACGCTCTACTGGCTAATCTGGCTCTTATAACACCAATGAAGCGAGAGACTATCGTCTTAAAGAGGCAAAATATAGCATTTTTAACTAAATCAAGAGCAATATTTCCGCCTTTACTGGTCCCATCCGGCTGGTTTTCGAATTTGGCCAGTAGAAATAATAATAAAAATAAAAAAATAAAAAAACAAACAAGAGGTCAATGACCTTGAAGCTCTACTGATTGATTTTGATTTCAGGAAGTAGTCGCTACAAACTTGTTTTTTGAAAAATTATTTTTAGCCGTGGCGGCCATCTTGAATTTCCGGCCGACCTGATATTTTGCTAGGATCAATTAGACATCAAGAGCAACATTCCTGTGAAGTTCATGAAAATCCGTCAAGTAGTTTCAGAGGAGTAGTCGCTACAAGTTTTCATTATATAATTCTATGTAAACAAAGATGGCCGCTGACAGCCATGTTTAACATCTAATCAAAATGATTTTTGACAAGGACCAACATCATGTAATGCTGATCATTTTGGAAAAAGTCCCATATCAATATCACTTATAGTTTTCAAGAAGTAGTCGCTACAAACCTGCATTTTGAAAATCTATTTTTAGCCATGGTGGCCATCTTGAATTTCCGGCCGACCTGAAATTTTGCTAGGATCAATAAGACATCAAGAGCAACAGTTCTGTGAAGTTTCATGAAAATCCGTCAAGTAGTTCCAGAGGAGTAGTCGCTACAAGTTTTCATTATATAACTCTATGTAAACAAAGATGGCCACTGGCAGCCATGTTTAATATCGAATCAAAATAATGTTCGACTCGGATAACCATCATGTCATGCTGATCATTTTAGAAAAAGTCCCATATCAATATCACTTATAGTTTTCAAGAAGTAGTCACTACAAACTTGTATTTTGAAAATTTATTTTTAGCCGTGGCGGCCATCTTGAATTTCCGGCCGACCTGAAATTTTGCTAGGATCATTTAGACATCAAGAGCAACATTCCTGTGAAGTTTCATGACAATCCGTCAAGTAGTTTCAGAGGAGTAGTCGCTACAAGTTTTTACTATATAACTCTATGTAATCAAAGATGGCCACTGGCAGCCATGTTTAACGTCGAATCAAAATAATTTTCCACAAGGATCTACATCATGTCATGCTGATCATTTTAGAAAAAGTCCCATATCAATATCACTTATAGTTTTCAAGAAGTAGTCGCTACAAACTTAATTTTTAAAAATCTAGTTTTAGCTGTGACGGCCATCTTAAATTTCCGGCCGACCTGAAATTTTGATAGGATCAATTAGACATCAAGAGCAACATTCCTGTAAAGTTTCATGAAAATCCGCCAAGTAGTTTCAGAGAAGTAGTCGCTATAAGTTTTTACTATATAACTCTATGTAAACAAAGATGGCCGCTGGCAGCCATGTTTAACGTTGAATCAAAACGATTTTTGACTAGGATCAACATCATGTCATGCTGATCATTTTAGAAAAAGTCCCATATCAATATCACTTATAGTTTTCAAGAAGAAGTCGCTACAAACTTGTATTTTAAAACTCTATTTTTAGCTTTGGCGGCCATCTTGGATTTCACATCAACATGAATTTTTGCTAGGATCAACTAGACTTTATTGGCACATTTCTGTAAAGTTTCATGAATATCCATCCGGTAGTTTCAGCTGTGAAGTCGCTACAAATAAAAGTTTACGGACAGACGGACAGACGGACGACGGACGCCGCACCACGGCATAAGCTCTGCTGATCTCTGATCAGTAGAGCTAAACATGAACACCCTATCGTCTTACGAGGCAAAATATAACATTTTTAACGAAATCAAGGGCCATAACTCCGCTGCTACTGGTCCGATTTGGCTGGTTTTCGAACTTATCCGAGCTTTTATTGATATTAACAACCTGGTACAATTTGGTAAAGTGCGGATGCAAAATGAAGGCCCAGTCGTCTTAACGAGGCAAAATATAGCATTTTTAACAAAATCAAGGGCCATAACTCCGCTGTTACTAGTCCGATTTGGCTGTTTTTCGAACAAGTCTGAGCTTTTATTAGCATTAAAAATCTGGTACAATTTAGTAAAGTTCGGATGACAAATGAAGGCCCTATCGTTTTAAATAGGCAAAATATAGCATTTTTAACTAAATCAATGGCCATAACTCCGTTGTTACTATTCAAATCTGGCTGGTTTACGAACTTATCCGAGCTTTCATTGACATTAACAATCTGTTAAAGTTTGGTAAAGATCAGATGAAATATGAAGGCCCTATCGTCTTAACGAGGCAAAATATAGCTTTTTTTACTAAATCAAGGGCCACAACTCCGTTGTTCCTAGTCCGATCCGGCTGGTTTTCAAACTTGTCCGAGCTTTCATTGACATTAACAACCTGTTACAGTATGGTAATTATCAGATGACAAATGTAGGCCCTAGTTTGGTAAAGATCGGATAAACAAGAGGCCCAAGAGGGCCTGTGGACGCTCTACTGGCTAACACGGCTCTTATAACATCAATGAAGCGAGTGACTGCCATTTACGTTTTTTTTGAAAGTTTCGGGCAAAACACAGCTTTTTAACTAAATCAAGGGCCATAACTAAAGAATCTGGTAAAGTTTGGTAAAGTTCAGATGAAAAATGAAGGCCCTACCGTATTAACGAGGCAAAATATAGCATGTTTAACTAAATCAAGAGCCATAACTCCAACTCCTCTGTTACTGGTCCGACTGGTCCAACATAGAGCTAAAAAAAAAAAATTATTAAATCAAAGGCCTAATCCGATATGGCTGGTTTTCGAACTTGTCCAAGCTTTCATTGATATTAACAATCTGATAAAGATTGGTAAAGATCGGATGAACAATGAAGCTCCTAACGTCTTAACGAGGCAAAATATAGCATTTGTAACTAAATCAAGGGCCATAACTCCGCTGTTACTAGTCCGATCTGGCTGGTTTTCAAACTTGTCCGAGCTTTGATTGATATTAACAATGTGGTAAAGTTTAGTAAAGATAGGATGAAAAACAAAGGCCCTATCGTCTTAACGAGGCAAAATATAGCAATATAGCATTTTTAACTTAATCAAGGACCATAACTCCGCTGTTACTGGTCCGATCTGGTTTGTTTTCGAACTTATCCGAGCATTTATTGACATTAACAATCTGGTAAAGTTTGGTAAAGATCGGATGGAAAATGAAGGCCCTATCGTCTTAACAAGGTAAACTATAGCATTTTTAACTAAATCAAGGGCCATAACCACGCTGTTACTGGTCCGATCTGGCTGGTTTTCGAGCTTGTTCGAGCTTTTATTAACAATGAAAATCTGGTAAAGTTTGGTAAAGATCGGATGAAAAATGAAGGCTCTATCGTCTTATCGAGACAAAAGTTAACGACGGACGGACGACGGACAACGGATGACGGACGGACGGACGGGCGACGGACAACTCAGCATCCGATAAGCTCTGCTGGCCTCCGGCCAGTCGAGCTAAAAATGAACACCCTATCGTCTTAACGAGGCAAAATATAGCATTTTTAACTAGGTCAAGGGCCTATAGCTCCGCTTTTACTGGTCCGATTTGACTGGTTTTCAAACTTGTCTGAGCTTCCATTGCCATTAACAACCTGTTAAAGATTGGTAAAGATCAGATGAAAAATGAAGGCCCTATCGTCTTAATGAGACAAAGGTTAACGACGGACGGACGACGGACGACGGATGGACGGACGGACGGACGGACAACTGGGCATCCCATAAGCTCTGCTGGCCTTCGGCCAGTAGAGCTTAAAATGAAGGCCCCATCGTCTTTTAAAAATTCAATTTTCCATGACCGCGATGTTCCGTATTATGAACCTGTCCTCTATGTGATGCTTCCGGTGTTTCTGGTATACAGGAAGCGTAAAAAATCGTATCGAAACACAAACAAATATATTTTTTGCCATAAGCAGGATTGTGCAAGGCAGTTCCGTAGTGAAGGAATGGTTTGGTTGTCATTGTCCTGACACAAACTCATCAACTATACCATGAATTTATTTCTGGCTCGTTGAATAAAGAAGCGCTGGAAAACACCTCGACGAATGTCAAAGTGTTCGTCGGTCGAAAAATAAAAAAATAAAAATCAAATTCCACCGCCCGCCTCTATTTTAACAAAAATTTGGATGAAAATCTAGCATTTTTTTTATAATGGCCTAAATGATACCAAAGAAGCTTTAAATATCAAATTTTTTTGCCAGCATTACGTAATTTCACAGCCAACCACCTTAAGAAAAAACAAGAGGCCCTAAGGGCCGATGGACGCTCTACTGGCTAAACATAAGTTTTATGTATAATATCATTCAACCGGAACATGGCGATGATATAAATAAAAATAAATAAATAACTCAATAAATCTGGTAAGGATCAGACGAAAAATGAAGGCATTATCGTATAAACGAGGCAAAATATAGCATTTTTAACGAAATCAAGAGCCATAACTCCGCTGTTTCTAGTCCGATCTGGCTGGTTTTCAAACTTGTCCGAGCTTTCATTGATATTAACAATCTAGTAAAGATCAGATGAAAAATGAAGGCCCTATCATCTAAAGAAGGCAAGATATAGCATTTTTAATGAAATCAAGTGCCATAACTCCACTGTTACTAGTCTGATCTGGCTGGTTTTCGAACTTGGCCAGTAGAGATAACAAAAAGTAAAAAAAAGAAAAAGAAAAAATGAAAATAAGTCAAAAGATCTGGTAAAGTTTGGTAAAGATCAGATAAACAAGAGTTGCGCGCAACATGATGTCTCGCCTAAAGAAACATGTCCATCATACATGTTTCAAGCGACCTTCATCTTGACAAAATCGAGGGTTTATAGTCAAGCAAGACTGTCAGTATATCGTACGGTAGCATTCGCAAAAGCAGAAACAACACAAAAGTTCATCATTTATAAAGGTCCTGTACTATTATCAGGAGTCAAACATTTAAAACTGAATGTAACAACATCATTACCGTAATTGATTAGTCAAAGTCTATAATGAACATTATGCAAAGTGCATGCCGGTACTCTATGGACTTAAAGATTGTTTTAAATTATAATTTTTGTTACAGTGTATTATAGGAAACTGTTAATGTTCCATCTATATTTATGAACTACTTCACCGATAATTTTATACTTTATTCTGTTTTAAATTAGGCCCCAAAGCATGATGTACTCGAGTTCCCTTTAATACCTGATAGCTATCTGCAGAAACTACACACTGGACTTGATGTAAAATTGAAGTAATTTGCCAACTTGTATTGTTTCAGGAACTGACATGTTAATTAATCTGCATGTATCATGTTTTATCAAGAAATGTCAACTCATATTAAAATTAATGTAATTCTGTTGCTGGAGTATGTTACAATGGTAATGGCAAATTGTATACATTCATTCATTTCATTATCTTAAAGGGACATTGAAGTGTTTATGAAGCAATTATTGTTTCGATTTATATATCCAGTATCATATTCACTTTAAACCTACTTGCATATAAATAAATTAAGTTTTCAATGTTTCTCACTGATTTTACCATAAGTTAAAGATACATTATTGGTGCATTATTATCAACAGTTAATTATATGTAAAATAATTTACTTCATATTTATTTTAGTGTAATTAATATTAATGATTGAACAAATACAAGTTATGCAGAAAAACTAGTGTGACCTTGTGATTTTAAAACGTTCAGATAGTTATGTGTACCTTTAAGAGAATTTATAATACAGATAAACTTTACTGGAGTATCAAATTACCCAGCTGCAAACATTAAGTTAAGCCCCAGTGATTGGTGGCTGTATACTGTAATTGCTTCAATTATCACTTATCAAGGAAAATGTCAATACATATAATTAATGTAATACTGTTCTATACTGCTATGAAAGACGCATTTTTATTCAATTGTTAACTTATTAATGCTTAAACTTCCATAAATAGTAGCAATAACTCTTTCTTTTATCGAAGTTCATTATCTGGCAGTCTGTTAGAATGGCAATTATATTTAACAGTCTAATCACCATGGCAAATGCTATCAAGACAGTATTTAAGCGAATTTGTAATAATATTTTTTGAATAAATGAGTCAATAAGAAAAAGATTTGTTATTTGTTTAAACATATTTTTATCCCGAATATTTACAACCTTATATATGTTACACTGATTGGAATTAAAGTAAAAAGTTAACCTTCCAAAGATAGACACTTTCGATAAACCTTTGCTGGAGTATCAAATTACCCAGCTTGTTGCAGTAGCTACATAAAAAAGATAATGCAATTAAGTTCCTGTCAAACCTTATAAAACTCACATGACAATTGGAATGTGTATGCATTTAAAATCGAAGCAAGCTATACAGATTATGGCTGGACAAGAACAATGAGTTTATGGATGGATGAGAACAATGTCCAGTGAGTTTATATATGATATTTTGAACACTGTACATTGCTGCAGTGCTGCGAAAACAATGTGAAATTTGGAGAATATACATTTATTAAAGTGACCCTGACCTTCACCAAGGGTCAGTTGGAGGGCTGAAGTCGCTGAAATAAGAAGAACAATGACCAGTGAGGTTATATATGAAATTTGGACACTCTACCCCAAAGAACAACAAAGTTATAATAATTTAACGCACTTTAACACATTTGTTTTGGAGACGGAAGATGCATTTAAGAGGAAACTGACCATGACACAGGGTCAGTTGGAGACTGATAGTTACTGGAATAAGAAGAACAATAACCAGTGAAGTTATATATGAAATTTGAACACTCTACTCCAAAGGACAACAAAGTTATAAGAACTTTAACCAAAATGTTAACCGAAATGTTAACCAAAATTTTAACACTGACATATTGTATTATAACTTTCTTGTCTTTGGGAGTAGAATGTTCAAATTTCATATATAACCTCCTGGTCATTGCCCGTCTTAATGCCGATAACTTCCAGCCCTCAAACTGACCGTGGGTCAGAGTCAAGGTCAGGAAAATACATGTACCGTCAATATTTGTGTTAAAACGTGGTGACGGTACATGTATTTAAGTGACCTTGACTCGGACCCACGGTCAGTTGCAGGGCTGGAAGTTATTGGCATTAAGACGGGCAATGACCAGGAGGTTATATATGAAATTTGAACATTCTACTCCCAAGGATAAAAATATTATAATACAATATGTTGACGCCGTTGAGCCCGCCAACATTAGCGGCACCTATAGTCTCGCATATTTTTTAAAAGGCGAGACAAAAATGAAGGCCCTACGGCATTAACAAGACAAACTATAGCATATTTAATGAAATCAAGGGCCATAACTCCGCTATTACTGGTCCGATTTGGCTGGTTTTCGAATTAGTCCGAGCTTTCATGGACACTAACAATCTGTTAAAGCTTGGTAAAGATCAGATGACAAATGAAGGAGGCCCTATCGTCTTAACGATGGAAAATATAGCATTTTTAACTCAGTCAAGGGCCATAACTCCGCTGTTACTGGTCCGACCTGGCTGGTTTTCGAACATGTCCGAGCTATCATTGACATTAACAATCTGGTAAAGATCGGATACAAATTGAACGCCCTATCGTCTTAACGAGGCAAAATACAGCATTTTTAACTAAATCAAGGGACATAAATCCGCTGTTACTGGTCCGATATGGTTTTCGAACTGGAACGAGCTTTCATTGACATTAACAATCTGGTAAAGTTTGGTAAAGATCAGATGAAAAATGAAGGCCCTATCGTCTTAAAGAGACAAAAGTTAACGACGGACGACGGACGTACGGACGGAAGACGGCAACTCGGCATCCCATAATGTATGCTAGCCTTCGGCCAGTGGAGCTAAAAATGAACGCCCTATCGTCTTAACGAGGCTAAATATAGCATTTTTAAATAAATCAAGGGCCATAACTCCGCTGTTACTGGTCCGATCTTGCTAGTTTTCGAACTTGTCCGAGCTTTCATTGATATTAACAATCTGTTAAAAGTTTGGTAAAGATCGTATGAAAAATGAAGGCCGCCAAAATCATTCACTACGTTGACTTTGTACAACTAGGCTTGGTACTGATCATCCCTGCAAAGTTTCAATGAAATGCGGCCAAATGAAGGCCCTTTCGTCTTAATCAGGCCAAGATATAGCATATTTCAGAATATCAAGGGCCATGACTCCGAGGTAAATGGTCCAATCTGGATGGTTTTCGAACTTGTCCAAGCTTCATTGATATTAACAATCAGATAAAAATGAGATATAGGGTCCTATAGAAACCACAGCGTCCGAACGCAATGGCATCGTAGGTCCGCACTGTACTGCAAACAAGGACTTGAAAATAAAATGAAGGAGACAAAAACCAACAGAATGGGTGGTGAAGACAGGTTTACCGACTTGGAACGGTCAATAAGGCCTATTAGTTAGCTTGAATCGATTTTATATGCGCAAAATCCTCGTTATCATCCTGTCTTCAGTGCCCAAATAGACAATTGAATTGAATTGAATGTTGTTTAACGGCTCATCAACACAGTACAGGTTATTTAGAGCCGCCCCAGAGAGAGGGGAAGGATACATAGGAATCCGGGAACCTGCCTTACTCTTATTATCGAATAGATTCCTATGGTTCTTTAACGTGCTCGGAGGAAAGACCGATACACGGGACCGCCCGGTTTACGTCCCCATCCGACGGACGAGGCTAAGGAAAAGTGTCTTGCCCAAGAACACACCGACGGAACTCAGTGGCACCACGGAGGATTGAACAGACAAGATAGTGTAAATAAAACTAAGATCGGATGAAGGCCCTATCATCTTAACGAGGCAAAACATAGCATTTTTAACTAAATCCATGGCCATAACTAAATCCATGGCCATAACTCCGCTGTTACTGGTCCGAACTGGCCAGTTTTCGAACTTGTTCGAGGTTTCATTGATATTAACAAAGTTGTAAAGTTTGGTACAGATCGTATGAAAAATGAAGGCCCTGTCGTCTTAACGAGGCAAAATATAGCATTTGTAACTAAATCACGACCCATAACTCCGCTGTTACTAGTCCAATATGGCTGGAACTTGAACTTTTGAACTTGTCCAAGCTTTCATTAATATTAACAATCTGGTAAAGGTTGGTAAAGAATTGATGAAAAATAAAGGCATTATCGTCTTAACAAGGCAAATTATAGCATTTTTAACTAAATCAAGGGCCATAACTCTGGCGTTACTGGTCCGATCTAGCTGGTTTTCGAACTAGTTCGAGCTTTCATTGATATTAACATTCTGTTAAAGATTGGTAAAGATCGGATGACAAATGAAGGCCCTATCGTCTTAAAGATGTAAAAGTTAACGGACAGACAACGGACGCTGGACAACTCGCCATCCCATAAGCTCTCCTGGCCCTTGGCCAGTAGAGCTAAGAAGAAAAGAAAAAAGAAAAAAATCAATGAAAAAAAGAAAGAACAAGTGGCACAAGAGGGCCTGTAGACGCTCTAATGGATAATATGGTTCTTATAACATCAATGAAAGGAGTGACTATCGTCTTAAAGAGGCAAAAAATAGCATTTTTAACTAAATCAAGAGCCATTACTAGTCCGATCTGTCTGGTTTTCAAACTTGGCCAGTAGAAATAATAAAAATCAAAACAAGAGGTCAATGACCTTGAAGCTCTACTGATTGATTTTGATTTCAGGAAGTAGTCGCTACAGACTTGTTTTTTGAAAATCTATTTCTAACCGTGGCGGCCATCTTAAATTTCCGGCCGACCTGAAATTTTGCTAAGATCAATAAGACATTAAGAGCAACATTCCTGTGAAGTTTCATGAAAATCCGTCGAGTAGTTTCAGAGAAGTAGTCGCTACAAGTTTTCATTATATAACCCTATGTAAACAAAAATGGCCGCTGGCAGCCATGTTTAACGTCAAATCAAAACGATTTTCGACAAGGACCAACATCATGTCATACTGATCATTTTAGAAAAAGTCCCATATCAATATCTCTTATTGTTTTGAAGAAGTAGTCGCTACAAACTTATTTATTTTAAATCTATTTTTAGCTGTGGCGGCCATCTTGAATTTCTGGCCGACCTAAACAATTTCTAGGATCCACTAGACATTAAGAGCAACATTCCTGTGAAGTTTCATGAACATCCGTCAAGTAGTTTTAGAGGAGTAGTCGCTACAAGTTTTTACTATATAACTCTATGTAACCAAAGATGGCCACTGGCAGCCATGTTTAACGTCGAATCAAAAGAATTTTCCACAAGGATCTACATCATGTCATGCTGATCATTTTAGAAAAAGTCCCATATCAATATCACTTATAGTTTTCAAGAAGTAGTCTCTACAAACTTATATTTTAAAAATCTATTTTTAGCTGTGACGGCCATCTTGAATTTCCGGCCGACCTGAAATTTTTCTAGGATCAATAAGACATCAAGAGTAACATTCCTGTGAAGTTTCATGACAATCCGCCAAGTAGTTTCAGAGGAGTAGTCGCTACAAGTTTTTACTATATTACTCTATGTAACCAAAGATGGCCACTGGCAGCCATGTTTAACGTCGAATCAAAATAATGTTCCACAAGGATCTACATCATGTCATGCTGATCATTTTAGAAAAAGTCCCATATCAATATCACTTATAGTTTTCAAGAAGTAGTCGCTACAAACTTATTTTTTAAAAATCTATTTTTAGCTGTGACGGCCATCTTGAATTTCCGGCCGACCTGAAATTTTTCTAGGATCAATTAGACATCAAGAGCAACATTCCTGTAAAGTTTCATGACACTCCGCCAAGTAGTTTCAGAGAAGTAGTCGCTACAAGTTTTTACTATATAACTCTATGTAAACAAAGATGGCCGCTGGCAGCCATGTTTAACGTTGAATCAAAACGATTTTTGACTAGGATCAACATCATGTCATGCTGATCATTTTAGAAAAAGTCCCATATCAATATCACTTATAGTTTTCAAGAAGAAGTCGCTACAAACTTGTATTTTAAAACTCTATTTTTAGCTTTGGCGGCCATCTTGGATTTCACATCAACATGAATTTTTGCTAGGATCAACTAGACTTTATGGGCAACATTTCTGTAAAGTTTCATGAATATCCATCCATAGTTTCAGAGGAGAAGTCGCTACAAATAAAAGTTTACGGACAGACAGACGACGGTCGCCGCACCACGGCATAAGCTCTGCTGATCTCTGATCAGTAGAGCTAAAAAAAGTAATAAAAATATAAAAATGATATTAAAGAAATATAAAAATAATAAAAGAAAAAAGAAGTCAACAAATCTGGTAAAGATTGGTAAAGTTCAGATGAAAAATGAAGGCCCTATCGCCTTAACAAGGCAAAATATAGCATATTTAACGAAATCAAGGGTCATAACTCCGCTGTTACTGGTCCGATTTGGCTGATTTTTAAACTTTTCGAGCTTTTATTGACATTAACAATCTAGTAAAATTTGGTAAAGATTGGATGAAAAATGAAGGCCCTATCGTCTTAACGAGGCAAAATATAGCATTTTTAACTAAATCAAGGGCCATAACTCCGCTGTTACTGGTCCAATCTGGCTGGTTTTTGAACTTGTCCGAGCTTTCATTGACAATAACAATATGTTAAAGTTTGGTAAACATCAGATGAAAACTGAAGGCCCTATACCCAGCAAATTAGGATCTTCATTTGTACAAATTTTGTAGTTATGATTTGGCGATAATTTATAAATAACAAGAGGTCAATGACCTTGAAGCTCTACTGATAGGTTTTGATAGCTAGACCATTATTCCTGTGAAGTTTCATGAAAATCTGTCGAATTAGGTCAAAGTAGTTTCAGACGAGAAGTCGCTACAATTTTGTATAATATAACTCTATGCAAACAACGATGGCCACTGGCAGCCATGTTTAATGTTGAATCAAAATAATGTTCAACAAGGACCAACATCATGTTATATTTTTAGCCGTGGCGGCAATTCTGAATTTTCATCCAACCTGATATTTTGCTAGGATCAACTAAACTTCAAGAGCAACATTCCTGTGAAGTCTCATGAAAATCCGTCAAGTAGTTTCAGAGGAGTAGTCGCTATAAAAAACGTTTATGAACAGATGGACGGACGGACGACGGACCACGGCATAAGCTCTGCTGATCTTTAAACTGTCAAAATCTATTCAGCGGTTCTTGTGAAGCAGATTTTTTAAGATTTTGACCATATATGGTAATGTTGGCCATCTTGGATGTCGCATTGAACTAATTTGTATAACTTTGGAAGGCACTGATTTCATTATCGTCAGCGTGAAATTTGGTCAAAATTGGTCAAGCAGTTTCTGAGGAGATGTCGTTTACAAATGCCCTATATAGGTCTATGTAAAACAAAAATCTCCATATACAAACTTTGGAACGCCAGTGCACAGCCATTTTTGACTCTAGGAATTTCGTTTGTACAACTTTTGTAGTCTAGAACTTGGCGATCATTTATAAACAAAAACTGTCAAATCTGTTCAGCGGTTCTTGTGTAGAAGATTTTCAACGTTTTGATCATATATGGTAATGGCGGCCATCTTCGATGTCGCCTTGACCTAATTTGTATAACTTTGGAAGGCATTGACCTCAGTATCATACACGTGAAATTTGGTCAAAATTGGTCAGGCGGTTTCTGAGGAGATGTCGTTTACAAATGCCCTATGCAAGTCTATGTAAAATCTCCACAGTAACAAACTTTGGAACCCCGGGGCACAGCCATTTTTTACCCTAGGAACTCCGTTTGTATAACTTTTGTAGTTTACGAGTTGGCAATCATTTATAAAACAAGAGGTCAATGACCTTGAAGCTCTTCTGATAGGTTTTGCTAGCTAGATCAGCATTCCTGTGAAGTTTCATAACAATCTGTCAAGTAGTTTCAGAGGAGTAGTCACTGCAAGTTTTTACTATATAATTCTATGTAAAGAAAGATGGCTGCTGGCAGCCATGTTGAATGTTGAATCAAAATAATTTTCAACAAGGACCAACAATATGTCATGGTGATCATTTTAAAAAAAGTCCCATATCAATATCATTTGTTTTTTAAAAATCTATTTCTAGCCTTGGTGGCCATTTTGAATTTCCGGCCGACCTGAAATTTGCTAGGATCAACTTGACATCAAGAGCAACATTTCTGTTAAGTTTCATGAAAATCCTTCAAGTAGTTTCAGAGTATTAGTCGCTACAACTTTTTACTATATAACTGTATGTAAACAAAGATGGCCTCTGGCAGCCGTGTTTAAAAAAGAATCAAAAGGATTTTCAACACAGACCAACATCATGTCATTCTGATCATTTTAGGAAAAGTCCCATATCAATATCACTTACAGTTTTCAAATAATAGGTGCTACAAATTTGTTTTTTAAAAAATCTATTTTTAGCCGTGGTGTCCATCTTGAATTTCCGGCTGACCTGCTAGGATCAACTAGATGTCAAGAGCAACATTACTGTGAAGCTTTATGAAACTTTGTCAAGTAGTTTCAGAGGAGTAGTCGCTACAAGTTTTTATTAAATAACTATTTGTAAACAAAGATGGCCGCTGGCGCCCATGTTCAATGTCGAATCAAAATAATCTTCAACAAAGATCAACATCATGTCATGTTGATCATTTTAGAAAAAGTCCCATACCAATATCACTTAATAGTTTTCAAAAAGTAGTCGCTACAAACTTGTTTTTTAAAAATCAATTTTTAGATTTGGCGGCCATCTTGGATTCACATCAAGGTGAAATTTTGCTAGGATCAACTAGACATCATGGGCACCATTCCTGTAAAGTTTCATGAAAATCCATTTGGTAGTTTCAGAGGACTAGTCGCTACAAAGAAAGTTTACGGAAGAACGGACGACGGACACCGCACAACGGCATTTTTGATGTGCAGAGCTAAAAACTGTCAAAATCTGTTCAGTGGTTCTTGAAAATAAGATTTTTTAAGGTTCTGACCATATATGGTAATGGCGGTCATTTTGGATATCGTTTTGATATAATTTGTACAACTTTGAAAGGCCTTGACCTCAGTATCGTCCACGTGAAATTTGGTCAAAATTGGTCAAGCGGTTTCTGAGGAGATGTCGTTTACAAATGCCCTATATAAGTCTATGTAAAGCATCTAAAATCTCCTTTTACAAATGTTGGAACCCTAGGAACTTGTTTGTACAACTTTTGAAGTCTAAGAGTTGGCGATCATCTATAAACAAAAACTGCTGTTCAGCATTCCTTGTGAAGAAGATTTTTTAAGGTTCTGACCATATATGGCGATCATTTATAAACAAAAACGGTCATTGGCCAGTAGAGCTAAAAGGTGAATGTAAACCTTTTCTCAGACCGCCAGACAAGGGTAACACTATATTGAAGTTATATTCCAGCTATACATGTCTGCCTTTACACTTCAAACGATTTAACACATGTGTATAAACACTGTATTTACCAGATATTCTACATGACGTTGAACCACTGCTGTCAAAATAGCACTCGTCCTCTACCACAAGGTCATCAATGTCTTTTGATATATCTGTGACTAGTAGATAAACAGCCCTATTTGACAGGAAGACCTGATGTGTGGCGTAGAAGGCATATTGTCCCGCAAAATCCCAGATTGACAGAATAGCAGAATCTTTCTCTTCTTGCAAGTTTGATTTTTCGGCTTCAAGATCAAGTTCCTGAAATTAAAATGATTCAAACTGATGCAATTTTCAATTTAATCTAAAATTGAAATGGTCTGTGGCAAGTAAACCGCTGAGGGTTTAAACCAGGTTTTAGGTTGCACCAAACCTCACACTTACCCTACTTTCATCCCAATAAAACGGGACAGTGTAAATAAAGAAATCCCTGCCATGAACTATTCTCTAACTAAACCAACAAGGCAGCATTAATAGGCAATATAAGTAAAACACAAAGATACTCGTGTAAATATACAAAACAAAAAATCCGCGGATTCACATGTCTCGCCTAACACGGGCGGGACTTAAAAATAAAAAGGCAAATGGTGCTTTAATGAAGTTTGTAAGCATTTTAGTAACTAAAAACAAAGGGGTTTGCAGTTTGCTGAGATGACATTTAAGTGAATTTTTAAAAAAAAAATGCTTTTCTATTAAAAAAAATCATCAGCTCTAAAAAGTAGGTTAAGGTCATAGATGAAATGCATGCCTCCAAAAAGATGCACTACCCAAGACACAACTATGTCAAAATAGAATATTTTGTCTTCCAAAGATTAAGCCATAAACTAGGCTTAAAACATCTAGTGCATAATTATAGTTCATCAGAAAGTGATGTAAATGTAAAAATTAAAGTTATCTGCCCTTTGCTTGGATGGTGAAGGTCACATCCACATTTGCTTTTCGACACGTTGTAATGTACTATTTAAGAAACAACTATAAGCAAAGTTTAAAAGGTCTAATGCATAAAGTTCGTGAGAAAGTGATCTAAACGCAAATGTTGAAAGTAAAAACTATAAAGTTATATGCCCCTTGCTTGGAGGGTCAGGTCACATGCACATTTGTTTTGTCACGTTGCAATGTACAACTCAAGATACAACTATAAGCAAAGTTTAAAAGGTCATAGTGCATACAATTTGTGAAAAGGTGACCTAAACGCCAAAGTTGAAGGTAAAAATTATAAGGTCATCTGCCCTTTGCTTGGAGAGTTAAGGTCACATCCACATCTGCTTTGTCACGTTGCGATGTATCACTCTAGATACAACTATAAACAAAGTTTGAAAGGTGTAGTGCATACAGTTTGCGCGAAATTGACCTCAACGCAAAAGTTGAAGGTAAAATTATTAAGTTATCTGCCCTTTGCTTGGAGGGTCAAAGTCACTTCCACATTTGCTTTGTCACGTTGCGATGTACAACTTAAGATACACTATACGCAAAGTTTGAAAAGTCTAGTGCATACAGTTTGTGAAAAAGTGACCTAAACTCAAAACGTGAACCTAAAGATTATTAAGTTATCTGCCCTTTGCTTGGAGGGTTAAGGTCACTTCCACATTTGCTTTGTCACGTTGCGATGTACCACCCAAGATACAACTTTAAGTAAAGTTTGAAAGGTCTAGTTATACAGTTTGTGAAAAAATGACCTAAACGCAAAACTTGAATGTTGATGCCTTCGCCTTCGCCGCCGTCGCCGTAAAATCAACACCAATGTCTCTTTTTTCCTTCGAAAAGGCGAGACAAAAATAATAGCCTATAAGCCACAAAGAAGGACCTCAATAAAATGGCAGAAGTCAGAGCAACAAGAGAACAAACCATTGAGGGCACGACAAGACAAGATTGCAGACAAATATCAAACGCCATCGTCCTTTTGGGCTTTAGGTAGACGTGATCATAGGGTCCACAGCCTGTCCGGTCATCGTACAATTAAAGAGGAAAGCATAGTGGCGAACAGTCATTGGGTCCACCACCAAGCATGCAGTGCATTGCAAATTGTTAAGGTCATAACCTCTTTTGATGAACCTTTTAACAAAGTATGAAAGTGATCATGACCAATGATCTTACGAAGTTTGTAAATCACGTCACCATAGAAGTCAGGTTGTGATAGTCCTTGTCGCAGAAGAGTTCTTAAATTACTTTTATATTTGGAAAGGGTTATGATAATAACATTTTGCAAAGGTTTTAAGAAGTTTGTGGTAACATTAGCCCCGATGGAGTAGCTTTTCTAGTACGGAAAATCAGTAATGGATGTAGATACATGAACGAGACGTAATAGTTGGCCATTACATAAGTAGCTCCATTAACGTCTGTATATTTTTGGTATTAATTAAAGCACTGTTGAGTTCCGGTTTATTTCCGACGCACATGCGCAGCAGGGAAAGTATTACGGTTTAACGAACGCCATTTTGCTTTAGTGTACATAGACGGATCCTGGTGTACAGTAGGTCGACGTTATACGTTACATTGGACATTTAAAGCCATTGTAATCATTGCAAAATCGTGGGCGAAAATATTTTTGGGCGAAGGTAAGTACCGTAGATAAGTTTTGGTAGGTAATATAGCATATGATGGTTGTGGTGGAGAAGTAGGTCATGCTTCACGGGGCTGTCCGCAAGTTCATGAAATTGATGAATGTGTCGCTATGGCTGTGGGCAGTGTTGAGAACTTGTCATACACCATTACGGGGCTTATTTGATAGGGATGTTGTGGAGTGTCTATATGGATTTATAGCGAGCTCAGCTCTTCGCGACGCGCGCGCAAGCGAGCTCTACGGTAACGCGAGCAGTAAAGTTAAAGTAGTTAACTCCCTTGTTAAGGGGAGGTCATGGCTATATTCGTTCCAAGCGCAGTTAACTCCCATCTGTTTGGTATCCGGCCCACCTCTATTCGCGTTGGTTCTAGTCCATCCAGTTGGCCGGTTACCAGACTTCATTGTTAATGAGACGTCATTATGTAAACGAGGGTCAGGCAGTTTATAAAATAATGGTGATTATTACCAGCTGAGAGTCAAGGTAACGTTACGATATTTCTAACTAAACTTTAAAAGCTACTGCAGTATCAATAATCTGAAATACAATGTTTAAATGAAAACGCATCGCACTTTAGTGATATAGGTAGATGTTACGGTAAAGTCGGTGGGTGGGGAAATTTTAATAACTGCAGAATGCAGTCTGCTGTTGCCGGTAGCGGAAGTTAAGTTTCCACGAAATGTGAGCGTTTTTACAGATGTTGAATGGTGCTTAAAGATTCAGTTCTGTTTATTATGTTCTGAAAAATGGTTTGGCGTAGGAACAGGGATGGGGTGGGGGCCCAATAATGTAAAGGGGGTGGACAGGGAATGATCAGAGTATGTTAAAAGGGGCCTGGGCGGCACAGTATGTTTTGGCTCCCACTCCACCCCACCACCAAAAAAAAAATGTGTCCCGAAATTTTACAGTCTAGTGGCAAAAAAATGCATTTTAATAATAAAGAAATATATCTATATCGGTGAATAAAATACAGTTTTTAGTAGGAGTTTGGATGGTTGCATAGTAATTAAATCACGAGCGCATTAGCACGATTGATTTAATTATTGCGCTCGTGATTTTATTACTAGCATCGGAACGATTCTAATTGATTCTAACACAACAATAACCCCATTGTTTATGCTATTGTGGGGGCACTATATTTTATCGGAGGTCAAGGTAATCAGGCTGCTATGTTAACAGGCTGTTCCATTGGGCGTCCCTGTATGCAAAGTTCTGCATGCCAGTGCATGGTACAACATGCTTAAATACACCAGTATCACATGACAAACAATTAAGTCATTGCTTACGGCGTTTAGCTTGCGCTGTATGACGTCAAACGTTCTCAGACAGACTCAGCTTGTTCAAGAAGCTTATTAATGTTACTTGTACTGATGCATATGATGGGTTGAGTGCAAGCTTTGGGAGCATGGCAAGTTTGATGTAATTAACATTTCATTAAAATTACTGTTGAGTTTGCCTTCGTGTATATTTACCAAGTGATGTAACGTGGCGCTTCCAACGGATGAAATATACGCAGGGAATTAATGGAACAGTTGTATTTTATCGTAGAATAACATACAGTGGTCTCTTTTCATTTGTATATGATTATGAAAGACTGCGCAGGTCTAGAATTATTTTAGAAATAGAAATAAACATGATAATCCAGCCAGGAGATAAGTCAGAAAATACACTTGTACTCTGGTGAAAATGAGCATATATATAGAGGATCTTACATGAGTGACTGAGTATTATTGATTTTAATAAAAGAGTTTGATAAAATGATAGTATACGAGGCCCTTGCCGAGTATCCTATATTTTTATCCAACGAGTTTATTAAAGTCAATAATACACAGTCACGAATGTAAGATTCTGTTTATCACATAACACACCTACGACGTGATAGTTTCACTTTATTATTCTTTAATGTTGTAAATTCTTCTTATATTCGGCGGCAAATTGTAAGACAAACCATGACGTTGTTTTGTTGTTAACAAGACCTCACTATGCTACGCGGCTGTAAATGCGTTTGCCCTACAAATAATGATTCACCTTATACCAAATTTAACGTTACTAACATTCCTTTTATGAAGAAATGAAGTAAGATTTCAAATAATGATAAAAAAATTAAGGCGTCTGAATGTACCGTATGATAAAGCATGCAAACAAAATGTTTTACTGTATACACACACAGTGATTCGGTCCTCATTTGAAACTGTAATACACTACTCCCAGAAGCCATGTTATGTGATAAACACAAATATCATAAATATTATATACGCAACTAAACACATATCAACTGGAATTATTTTATTGTTTAAAATAAACAATAATTCCATAAGAAACAAGACGGGGAAGAATACATACTTTAATCGAAATTTTCTAAGTTCAAGGCCCGAAACACAGATTAAAATGCACATGTTATACTTCATAGAGACTAACTGATTACAACTGATGATTGATCGGTTACATCCAATCAATGGTAACCAATTATCCATTGTAAGTTTCAACCGATTGCCCATCACTAGTAACTGGCAGATGAATGATATAATTTGGATCGTGATACCTCATTTTTGCAGCTTATTAGCACAATTTTGAAAAAATTATATAGCGCGTCTGATTTCAAATAATTTTCAGTTTATGGAGCTAATTGCTCAATCTGGTGTTACCAACCTCCCAAGGCACATTATTATTGATACTATAACAACAGGTAATAATGTGTATTTAAGAATTGATTCACTAATTTTCGGTATATCTGGGGTTTTAACGACGGTAATGGTTGGCAAATTTACCATAAATGCAAAGTGAATAGAAAATTTACCATGAAGCTATTTATGGTAAAGTTGCCATTCATTACCACCGTTCAAACCCCAATACTTCTATTGCATTGACCTTAAATGAAACCCGTTTATTTGCTGCTTTTAAATTCCCAGTGAAAAAACACGTTTAAGCTTTGGGCAGAGTTAAAGCAAAAAAGGTATAGTTTATTCGTTTGACTAACTTGGGAACTGTCGTAAGTTGCTATAAAAAAGCGTGCAAGGTTGGCAACGTCACTGTTACCAAGTATTATAAAAGGATTAAATTCAATATTTCTATATTTTTACGGGTTATGAAAAACATTTAAGCTAGTTTAAATTTAGCGAGAAGTGTCTCGGGACTTCACACACTTTAAACTAGTCTAATATTTTGTAGATCTAAATATTGAATTAAATCCTTAAAAAATCAATTCTTCGATGGATTAATCTAGTTTTTCATTTGCCTGACTCCAGTACATGTTTGTTAACATCCCTCGGCTAGGAAATATTTTCCTTTTTGCAGTGTTATACAGTAGCTTCTTGATCATACATTTTTTAATGGCATATCAACACATTATCTAAGGTTATTTAAAGCCGCCCAAGGCAGAGGAAAAGGATATATAGGAATCATATAACCTTCGCTACACGGGACTGTCCACTTTATGTCCGGCGCATCCTTGGCCGGTATAGTAAAGAGGCTGCATTTAAAATTTTCTCGTCTCTCACAGCTACAGGTTTGAATCCCACTGTAAGCTTGACTTGTCGAGTCAGAAAGTGTCAATAATCACGGTCGGCTGCGACAACAGCTGGAGGTATACAGTACTGGTTCTACCCAAGAAAAAAAATGGATCTGCTTCTACCACAAAAAAAAAGACTGTCATATATAGCCTAACATGTGCTAAATGACGTAAACATAACACAACATTCAAACAGTTTATGCCACATCAAAAAGACCAAGCTAAGAAATTAAACGCATTCCGATGGGCACATTGAAACACTCAATGGTGCAAGTAAGTGCAGCAAGTAAGATCTCTAGATTCAAAGTCTACCATGCTGTGTCACGACCGTTTCAGAAATTAAGACGTTTCAGACAAATGCTATCAATAGTGTTTGCTGAATCGGTTATAAAACTGTGTTTTGAAAATACGTGTTTTTAGCTCTACTGGCCAAGAGCCAGCAAAGCTTTTGGGGTGGCGAGTTGTCGTCTGACGTCCGTCTGTTAACTTTTACCTCGTTAAGACGATAGGGCCTTCATTTTTCATCTGATCCTTACAAAACTTTACCAGATTGTAATGTTAATGTCAATGGAAGCTCGGACAAGTTCGAAAACCAGCCAAATCGGACCAGTAACAGCAGAGTTGTGGCCCTTGATTTAGTTAAAAATGCTATATTTTGCCTCGTTAAGCTGATAGGGTCTTCATTTTTCGTCCAATCTTTACCAAACTGTACCATATTGTTAATATCAATGAAAGCTCGAACAAGATTGAAAGCCAGCATATCGAACCAGTAACAGCAGAGTTATGGCCCTTGATTTAGTTAAAAATGCTATATTTTGCCTCGTTTAAGACAATAGTGCCTTTATTTCTCATCAGATCTTTACCAAGCTTTATCAGATTGTTAATATCAATGAATGCTTCGACAGACTTGAAAAACAGACGGATCGGACCATTTACACAGGAGTTATGGCCCTTGATTTTCTGAAAAATGCTATATTTTGGCCTCAGTAAAATGAAAGAGCCTTCATTTGGACGGATTTCAGTGAAACTTTTCAGGGATGATCAGTAGCCTAGTTGTACATATCGTCACCGTGTTCCGGTTGAATGATTTCAGCAGAGTTATGTCCCTTTAAATGTTTTAATACACATACTTTGTCTTTACTAGTTCTCCTGAACCCCGGGCTAGATTTAAATGAAACTTTTTAGGGATGATCAGTTGCAGCTCTAGTTGTGGAATTCATCGCCGTGTTTCGGTTGAATGATTTTTGGCAGAGTTGTGGCCCTTTAAAGGTTTTAATACACAAACTTTGTCTGGACTAGTTTTCCTGAACCTCTCGCCAGATTTCAACGAAACTTTACAGGGATGATCAGCACCAAGCCTAGTTGTGGATATCATCGTCGCGTTCCAGTTTACAGATTTTTGGCAGAGTTATGGCCCTTTAAAGGTTTTTGATGCACAAACATTTTCCGGGCTAATTCTCCAGAACCCCTGTCTGGATTTCATCTGAACTTGAATTGAATTGGATTTTATAGTCGCACCAACAGCTACGGTCATATGGCAACTTTCCAGCTTCATCTGAACTTGACATGGATGATCAGTAGTAAGCCTAGTTGTGCATATCATCACCATATTCCGGTTGAAACAGTCTATTAAATCATTTTAGAATTATTTATTTTTTAGAATTTTGTTATTCTTGGTTTCAAAAAACTCATTACTCAATGAGTGATACAAACAGTCTTAATCTGTTTCTCACAGCAATTAAAAAGCTCATTCTGTTCTGAGAACACACTGAGTTCATCAGAATAGCATATGACGTGATGTCATAGCATGACATGATGTCATAGCATGACGTGATGTCATAATACCACGGTGACGTGACGTCATAATACCAGTGTGTGATGTCATAATACCAGAAAGTGGTGTCATGATAGAAGCAACCAAAGGAAAACAAAAATGAAGCATTCTGATTGGTTCAGTGATAAAAATTGGACCAATGAAACCAGTTAAGTTAAAGCTCATTACATTCTCAGAACACACTGAGGTTTTACTGGACATTGAGTATATCGGTGAATAAAATACAGTTTTTAGTAGGAGTTTGGATGGTTGCATAGTAATTAAATCACGAGCGCATTAGCACGATTGATTTAATTATTGCGCTCGTGATTTTATTACTAGCATCGGAACGATTCTAATTGATTCTAACACAACAATAACCCCATTGTTTATGCTATTGTGGGGGCACTATATTTTATCGGAGGTCAAGGTAATCAGGCTGCTATGTTAACAGGCTGTTCCATTGGGCGTCCCTGTATGCAAAGTTCTGCATGCCAGTGCATGGTACAACATGCTTAAATACACCAGTATCACATGACAAACAATTAAGTCATTGCTTACGGCGTTTAGCTTGCGCTGTATGACGTCAAACGTTCTCAGACAGACTCAGCTTGTTCAAGAAGCTTATTAATGTTACTTGTACTGATGCATATGATGGGTTGAGTGCAAGCTTTGGGAGCATGGCAAGTTTGATGTAATTAACATTTCATTAAAATTACTGTTGAGTTTGCCTTCGTGTATATTTACCAAGTGATGTAACGTGGCGCTTCCAACGGATGAAATATACGCAGGGAATTAATGGAACAGTTGTATTTTATCGTAGAATAACATACAGTGGTCTCTCTTCATTTGTATATGATTATGAAAGACTGCGCAGGTCTAGAATTATTTTAGAAATAGAAATAAACATGATAATCCAGCCAGGAGATAAGTCAGAAAATACACTTGTACTCTGGTGAAAATCAGCATATATCGTCCCATCAACGCAATAACTCCGTAAGTGCACTTTGGTAAATTGTTCAGGAGAGACAAAAAACTGTTTTTTTCCTTAACAATGGTACATATAAAGACACTGCCTTAGATTTAAGTGTAATATACCTTTACTATGGTCATTCTTTTATGATATTTAAATTAAAACTATTTTTAAATGAGTTATTGATAATAATTAAATCATAGTGACTTTATGCGCTGAAAAGTTCAACGCAACAACTCCGTAAGTGCACTTACGGAGTTGTTGCACTGAAAAAAGTCAACGCAACAACTGCATTTTGCTAAGTTTAATAGTCTTAAATGCTGTTTGTGAATAATTGAGCTGGATATTATTATAAATACCTAACTTGCATTTGTAGTTGCTTATGATTTAAATCTATATAGCTTAACATATAAATAGTTCAGCCATAAAATTAAAAAAATTGGATTCAGACCTAAAATGTATGGCCATGTCGTAAAAAATGCTAAACAAATCACAGTTTATTTAATGGCAATTCTATATTGTAAGGGTAGTACATACAAAACTGATTCATGGCTTTTTCCAGGTGTTTTAGGAAAAAGGACCCTTGTAAATGACCAAACTGGGATTCTTTTCTTCGATAAAATGGCCAATAGGGAATTGTTTACGTCAACATCTTGTAAGTTGCGATGAGGTAATAGCCTAATAGGTACAGTTAGGAACACTATTACATCAATAACATACTACTTATGTTGATTAGTATGTAACATAAAGGATGTATCAGTACATTACATGTACAAAATACACTAATTTGCATTGGGAACGGGTCCTAGAAAAAGGCCTGTGAATCCACGTTATTGCAAGATATTGTACTATGCCATGTAACTTGATAATCAGATATTGGCAATTATAACATCTAAAGGGGCTGGTCAATAATGAATAATCATTTTAACTCCTTATTAAAAATGTAATTTTTGCATTCACTTGATACTTTCTGAAGGGAAAAAAAACTTCCAATTTCAAGTAGACTTCATTTTTCAAGTAGGACGAGCTACTGCATACATGGCATTTGCAATTCACTACCAGCGTTAAAAATATAAAAAAAAGTATAAATGCTGAGAATTTGTATATCAGTTCTTAATTAAGCAATATTTCAGAAGGATTAGTATTAGCATTGCAATCACTTCACTCATAGAAGTATTTTCTTTTCTTCTGAAAAATGTATTCACATTTCACTCAAGAAAGGTTTTCTATAAGGTTAATCTGAAACAGTTCAGCATATTTATATGATTTTATAGCATGGCACCCATGACAGCTTGTACAAAGTGATAAGTAATAGATAGAGTATGGTGTCATTGAGTTGGTTAATTTAAACATCGAGATGGATGTAGCCCATCAAGGTGTTTGAAATTAACCAATGAGATGAAACCATACTCTGTTTTGTAGCATGTCCATTTCAGCTCCCTGCCATACTCTAACTTCCAATAACTGGTAGTTGCGACACATTAATTTTATACATTTTTATAAGTCATGATACACAATTGGAATAATCTTTTTGGTACAAAGTTTACAGAAATTGGTGGGGTATCTTTCCATCACATAACTTGCGATGTGAGAGTATAATAAAACCATGACAAAAATATCATAATACAGTTTGAGTGTAATAAACATGGAAAATAAATAAGGTCAAATCATCACATTTTGGCCTTTTCTGTTCAGGTCAGTGTACAGATTTCCGAAACTGGTAATTCCGGGGTTACGGAAATCAGTGAAGCAGTTCTGACTGTTTAGCAGCTACATTTATAAATGTGTATTTCATGTGGCATTTCTGGAGTATGTGGTAAATAGAATCTCGCTTTCATACCTATTTAATACTGAATTTACTAAACTTATTGGATGCAATTTTATCCATTTTGTTTAATAAATTAAATATTAGAATGGCACTCTTTTATTTATAGGTTCTGGTAGCTTTGAATGTTTACTTACACATGGCATCAGATTTACTGTTAGGGAATACCATCATGGTCTTACTTGATGGTCATCATGTCAGTTGGATCAATTGTCCAAGTTTCTAGGGGATGTACATTTGACATTCATGCCCTCAATGGCAGTGTCTAAGTTCTTAAATCACCGAAGTCAGTTCATTGCCAACTGAGTAACATTATAGGTTTTATTACATGATTTGCTTGTTTGTTTTATATCATTTATATATGACGGTCAATTTTATTTTTTGGTGGTGGAAGCAGACCACCCACTTTACTGGGTAGAACCAGCACTATACACCTCCCGCCATCCATAAGAATTGACTTTTCCTCACTAACATACATGATTCGGGAAGCTTGTATGACCAAGTCCACTGAGCAGTTTGTATTGTTGGTTGCACATTCAATGGTGGAATGAACATATTACTCTGTTATACACGTTAATCTGAACTGAACAGTTAGGTTCAACTTATTTATATTACATTGATTGTAACAAAAGCTCTATGAACTTATTTGAATCACTCTTTATGTCTTTCTGGGTAGAACCAGTACTAAGCAAATGCAGATAAAGTTTCTTGCTAAGGGACACAACACATAATTATGGTTATGGCAGGAATCGAACCCATGACTTTTCGGTCAAGGGTTCAATGCTCTACCACTAGACCACAGCGCTCCATAAAACAGTTAAAAGAGTACAGTGTAAAGTCCTTATTTTGGTAGCAGCCATATTGCTTCCAAAAGCATATAAACACCTTAGGATTCCCTTTTTGCAATTATTTAATTCCAAATATATGAAAAGCCATCACCTGACCCCATAGAGTAAATGGTTAAGTTAAAGTTGCTTAACTTGGGTAAAGAGTATAAACTTGATGCATAGCATCATGGGGTCAATTGTTGCAGGTCAAAACAAATACTAATATGACTTGTCTTAATGTCTGAGTAATTGGTTTATCAATAATAAATAATTTGACCTCAGGTCTTAAGTAGATTTTCACAATCAAGCATAGTCCTCACCATCACCTGTACACAGCTTGATGCCACTAAACCAATTTAAATTACAATTTGTTTGTAACAAGATTAATTATATTACACAGACACAAAAAACACATGCACATTTCCTTTCTATGAAACTGGATAGCATACAGGTAGTTCATTTCTATGAAGTAGATATTAAAAAACACTGGTAATTATTTTCTGTTATCATACCTACCTCAAGTAAAATTGTTAAATTCGTCTCTGAAACATTTCCCCTATTACCTGCTACACCATTATATGCACACAAATGAATCAAAAAGTCTTAAGCACAATGTTGAACATGCTGAATTTCCATAGACGGACCATGAAACACTTTCAATTATTGCCCGCTAAATACACTGTTACATGCACACAAATGATGAGCGCTCGTTTAGAAAAACTCAATTTATACATATAAAATTATAATCTTTGCTTTTACTGTTGATTAAAGTGTAAAAACAATCTTTGTAATGTTTTATTTTAAAAGAATGTTTAGTTTACAAGAATATTCAGCAGAACCAATTTTTTTTTAAATGTATTTTTCAGTATAATAAAATAAATATTACATTCCTGTGAGATTGAGTGAATATTCTATTATTCAATAAGGTTAAAACCAATATCCAGTATAGTATTCTGTTACTACAGATAAAACACAGGCAATCATATTTATATTGATAAAAACAAAATGACAAATATTTTTGTCAATTTCTAATTAACAGTTACGTTGTAAAGATGTAAATTGCTCAAATATAACTTAATCTTAATAATCAAACTAAAATTTAATATTCTTTCTTCTTAATCTATGGTTTTAGAGCTCGATATCAACCTGTGTTGATCAGTGATTTAAGTTTTATTTTGGGGGAAAATTGTAAAATGTTTCCTTTTTTGTATGAATAATATATATTTTATAAGCTACATAATAAATTAAAAACATTATGACATCATATTAATTTAGTGACATCACTGTCTTGTCACAAGTCATGATACTCAGATTAATTGAGTGCAATAACTCAGTAAGTGCATTTACAGAGTTATTGTTAGTGCACTTACAGAGTTTTTGCATTGAAACATTCAATGCAACAACTCCGTAAGTGCACTTATTGAGTTGTTGCATTGAACTTTTTCATGACTGCAGATATTGAGTTGTGCTTCTAATGAAATAAAATCCCGAAAAGTGCCAAATCAACTCTAATCTTTTGATAGAACATGTATCTGAATGTGAGAGACCCATTTATGCAAAAAAGTGATTTTCTGAAAACGTGTCGCTTACGGAGTTATTGCGTTGATGGGACGATATATAGAGGATCTTACATGAGTGACTGAGTATTATTGATTTTAATAAAAGAGTTTGATAAAATGATAGTATACGAGGCCCTTGCCGAGTATCCTATATTTTTATCCAACGAGTTTATTAAAGTCAATAATACACAGTCACGAATGTAAGATTCTGTTTATCACATAACACACCTACGACGTGATAGTTTCACTTTATTATTCTTTAATGTTGTAAATTCTTCTTATATACGGCGGCAAATTGTAAGACAAACCATGACGTTGTTTTGTTGTTAACATGACCTCACTATGCTACGCGGCTGTAAATGCGTTTGCCCTACAAATAATGCGACACCTTATACCAAATTTAACGTTACTAACATTCCTTTTATGAAGAAATGAAGTAAGATTTCAAATAATGATAAAAAATTAAGGCGTCTGAATGTACCGTATGATAAAGCATGCAAACAAAATGTTTTACTGTATACACACACAGTGATTCGGTCCTCATTTGAAACTGTAATACACTACTCCCAGAAGCCATGTTATGTGATAACCACAAATATGTGTGATGTCATAATACCAGAAAGTGGTGTCATGATAGAAGCAACCAAAGGAAAACAAAAATGAAGCATTCTGATTGGTTCAGTGATAAAAATTGGACCAATGAAACCAGTTAAGTTAAAGCTCATTACATTCTTAGAACACACTGAGGTTTTACTGGACATTGAGTAATGAGGTTCTTGAAACCCAGAAACACAAAATTCTAATAATAAAATAATTCTAAAATTATTTAATAGACTGTTTTGAATGAATTTTGCAGGGTTATGGCCCTTTAAAGGTTTTAATAGACAAACTTTGTCCAGATTACTCTCTTCTGAACTCCTTGCCAGATTTCAGCGAATCTTGGTGGGATGATCAGTACCAAGCCTAAAATTATCAGTATTACATGATGTTGGTCCTTCTCGAAAATCGTTTTGATTTGATGTTAAACATGGCTACCAGCGGCCATCTTTGTTTACATAGAGCTATATAATGAAAACTTGTAGCGACTACTCCTCTGAAACTACTTGACGGATTTTCATGAAACTTCACAGGAATGTTGCTCTTAATGTCTAATTTATCCTAGCAAAATTTCAGGTCGGCCGGAAATTCAAGATGGCCGCCACGGTTAAAAATAGATTTTCAAAAAACAAGTCTGTAGCAACTACTTCCTGAAATCAAAATCAATCAGTAGAGCTTCAAGGTCATTGACCTCTTGTTAAAAATTAAAATAGCATTAAAGTAAATACAATTTTTAAAACTTTTTGGATATTTTACAGCTCCACTTTTATAAGTAATTGAATTTGTAAGCACTAAAGCAGAATGCATATGATGTGGACATATTGATACCCTATACATGTAGGTTAATAACGCATACTTTTTTAACTAACTGTTGATGTGTACGCAAACGCAAAGTTTTAGCGCCTCCAAATCGTTAAAAAATATCTCGGCAAAAGTCTGGCTAAAGACTTTCCAATCTGGCTTAAGGAATTTTTAGGGCTTTAGCCAGATTTGGCTCAAGGATTTAAAATCCTAGCGCTAGCCTAGCGATGTGTGGTTTCACATATAGTGGACTTGTACTTTGCTGAATTTACTTGTTTTCACTGGGTTTCTTTTTGATGAAGTGTTGGAATTAATTTATAAGCATAACCTGCAGCTTCATCTGGCACATACAAAGGACATACTTTAAGAGTTAAGATCAGTGCCTAGAATGAATTATGTAAATATACATAATTTGTAGTAAAATATGTTTAATCTAAATTTAAGTTGGCTGATTAATTTTCTGTACGCTCTGTGCTGTTGGGAACATCTCTGTAGTGTAAGAAAGCATGCTTTTCTTTCGAGAAAAGAGATCCAGGTTCAAGTCCTGGCGGGGAACCTGGCACACTTACTGAGCTGTACAAACTTAGTTCTGGGATAATCACAACTTTAAAATAAATACATATAAAATTGTTCATTACACAATTATACTAGTGTTAAAAAATCATTCCATAATATTTATTTGCACTTCCATGAAAGTGAAGCGGCTATACGTAGTGTTACCCTTATCGTGAAATATGGAAATGTTTGTTACTGTATATAATACATTCATCCGAACTGGCATTTTGAAATCAGACAAAACCAAAAGACAAAAGTCAATGAAACTATAAGGCTTTGAATACACTTATTATATAACTTCATTGTTTTATTTATAAAGTACTGAAGTAGGCAAACACAGATAGT